>JAPMAF010000121.1:0-18575 GCA_026537445.1 Silvatares holzenthali | reverse complement strand
TGGTTAGTCTGTGGTTTTACATTAAGCCTACAATATTTTCACTCCTGTGATGTTCTGTACCCGTGATTGGGCGTGCATACTTTTCATTTGTTGTACACTGAGTGGATATTTTTTCTGCATCATTCGCTTAAAATTTGATAAGTGGAGGGACAAAGTAAGAGGGACACAGTAGTAAGATCTTTTTAAAAGTAGCAATTAATATCGCTTAAAGATATCGCACTCACATATTCTGTGTTAAATTATCTATTAAGTTATCTTCTTACCATAACTATTTTTTGGCTTAGTGTGTACATCTAAAGCTTCCATTATTGATACATCATCATTATTCTTAAGCAATGCCGAATTTTCATCAGGTTTGAAACAATTATTATCTGTCCTTATTGATTCATTATAATTACGAAGAATATTCTTCGTCTTCACATACATCTTCCACATGTCCGATACAGTGTCTATTAGAGATTGCATATTCTTTAGACATAATTTACATGATCTACTTATGTGAATATCTTCTTTGTCATCCTGAAAACGAGATAAAATTAGCAAATTGTTTTATGTAAATTAATACAAATATTATTTTTCAAAATGATATCGTACTTGTCTTATGATAGATTGAATTTTTTTTGTGATTCTTTTAAATGCATTTTGGTTAGAAGTTACGATATCGGCATCTCCGCACAAACTACAAACGTTTTGGGATTTACATTTAGAACTTAATTCCATTTCTTATCGGTATATAAAACCTTTTCATGTTACGAAATATCACTGTTAGAAATAAATTTTACAGAAAGTTATTGTTAACTATTTTCAACCAATTTCAAAATCTGACATGTTTTTATTTTTAACAAAATGTTCACTACGGATAAGTATTGCATTCATAAAAAAATGATCAAGTACCTAATCGTATAAAAGAACAAGTATGCATGTGGCACCAAATTAGTTTATTTTGTATATAAATTTAGGGTCCCTACTAAAACATATTAACCCCAATTTACTAAAATAAATTGTAGTTAGTATGTAAATCCTAACTCCGTAAAACGAGTGATACAATGGCCCAAAACATTCCATATGTATGAAAGCCATCTAAATTATAAATAAAAAATATGTATATAAATTTTGTGGCCTTCATTAATTAAGAATTTTCTTAGCCAATTAACAGTTAAATTGTTAGACAATTCCTACTTACTTTATCCCAATTTGTAATATTTATTTGGATTAAATGTGAGTTCTAATAGTTATCGGAATAAAAGATTTTATTATAGATAAAAGCTGCAACATTAAAAAATAAAAATCATCCCAGACGACGAAAATCATAATAATGCTTTGTAAAAAATATTTATATAGTATTAAATATTTTTTCTTGTTGGCAAGCTTCCATAATATTACTTTGACAGATATACAAAACGAATATTGAAAAACATCTATGGATTGTTCCACGTGCTTTCGACGTTTATCGGTTCGAAAAAAATATTGAAACGTGCATGGTGGTTAGCTTTAAATGCAATTTTTATGATGGCGATTACAAATGGTAACAGTAATAATTACAAAATAACCGAAGTGCTTAGTAAACGCGATGTGTATCCTCTAGTGCTTACCTTTCAAAACGGGCTTTTACAAAAAACTGGAAATGTTGATATTCAAGGAGGCATATATTCGAGCAACACTCCTGGTAAACATCAGAAGAATGCTGTAGTCGCTATAGAAAATATGCTTTACGTCGGACAAGAAAGTTATAATAACATTTGCAGGAATTTAATAGTTACCAGAAATAGAAAAACTGGAGCAGTGAAACTAATCGAAGTCGGTAATGCGAAACTTAAAGCTATACCGGAGCAAGAGAGAGTTATGGATGAAGAAATAAAAGATTCGCAAGACACTACGGATGCCCGTACGCAATTAGGAGAAGCGTTTGGATCCAAACGGCAGAAACGAATATTAGAACAATCGAAGAAAATGAAAGTTGATATGGATACAATGAAAGAGCAATTAGAAAATACAGTGAACAAGAAACAAATTGATGTATTAGAAATGACGCAGTTAGACCTGGACCCCATTGAAGCTATGGAAAAATATGCTCCTCCGATTAACAGAGAAGCATCCACAGTTGACGATGTACATAAAATATCAGACTTCTTAAGTGATGATCTTCTCGCTAATTTGCAGGATACCGCAAAAAGTGTCTTAGAAGATGAAACGTTCGAAATAGATTTAAGTGACTACATCGCCAATGAAATATATTTGTTGAGAAAATCAGAAAAATCTGATAAAATTAATATGTGCTGCTTGCTACTTTACGCAGATTGTATTGCGAGATATCTAAAGGAATCTTATAAAAAAGTATGTGGTTTGAATTATGTTCTATGTTCTTATTCAGAACCTTTAAATACTCTCGTGTTTACCAATTTTTCTATGCATAGTGATAAAGGAAGGACAAGACCGCAATCACTTAAAGATAAAGCTATCTGTTACTTGATTGCGTTACTTTTGACTACTGGGAACTATGTCATAGAAGATGCTAAAAAGTTAAGCCAAGCGGTATCGGCTACTGTCCCAAAGTTAACGCAGATGGCTAAAGTGGCAGGCGCTCATATTGTAAATGATGGTAGTCGGACAACTATTGTACTCAAGTTGCCTCTAGCAGCACCTCCAATTGCTATGAAGGGAAAACGAAAAAGATAAAAGGTTTTTTATTTAAAAATGTGAATAAATCTCATGTTGAATTATTATATATCTTTTTATTTACACATTATTCTTTACTCTGTACAGCCACCTAAGAATCAACCTATTTTTCATTACTTCCTTCCTGTTATGTGATGTTGTCAAGACTAGTGGTAGTCTACTCTCTCGCAACATCGAAGCCAGTTGAGAGGGAAGAGAGGGGTTATATAACAGAACTTGGTGTCATTATATAACATACGCACTGCAGTGTTTAAAACTAACTGAAGTCTTTTAGGAAAAAATCGTTATAGTAATCAAGGCGGTCGCGAGTGGTTGCAAAGTGGTCGCGAGAGAGTAGACTTAAAAAATACAGTGAACAAGAATGACATATATTCACTACATATATAATACATGTATTCACTCTGGACTGGAAAAGAATGGTAGATCTTGTATCGTCCTGGAGCAGTACCACCGTTCAGTATTGTAAGCCACATGAAATGAATTTATCCATGTTTCGTGACTAGAACCGAATAATCAGGTTTTCAATCTCCTCTGAATGTTACACAGCATTTACATGTACAATTGTACAGTATGTTACAGACCCAGACGGATGGTGGTGTCGTGTTGTCTCATGTGTAGTATAAGGGAAAAAAAAAGGGTTTATGATGATGTGGAGAGATGCAATGTTTCCATAATGGGTCATGAGATATGTCCAAGGCATTCGGTAGGTTATTAAAAAGACTCGTGGCCCTGGTACTGGGTATTCAGGCACCAAGATTTGTTGAGGAATGAGGAATAGGGAAAGAAATGTGATTTTGAGAACGGAAATAATTTACTGGAGCATGCAAATTGAGGGTAGCGAGTACTGATGGATTATGAATGTTACCTCTTAGCAACATAATAAAATGTTGCATGAGGTGTAGAGATCTACGCGATTCTAGAGAATTGATAGAAAGCATGCCTAGGAGGAATCTGGAAGGGAAATATTCGAAAGTGTCAGTTGATGAGATAGTATCCGAATATCTTTGTATAAAGGAAGACTTGTGAATGGAGGACACAAGTCTTCTTCATCGGAGGCCAGAAATAAATTGATTGAACCTATTCAAGCAAATCGGCCAAAATACTGTGATCAACCTTTTTGTGTGGTGTGGAACCAACTACCACCTTTAATTAGACTAACAGGTAATCTTGCTGAGTTTAGGAGGCAACTGAAAACTGTATTCTTCAAAAAGAGTTTTACAAGTGAAACTATTTTCTAAATGGTTCTATATGAATAAATGGGTTTGATTTGCTATTATGTGGTAGTCCAGAAGTTCTCCATTAATTGAACTTCCATCGCTCCTGGGCTCCATACAAGATGAATATTGCATTCTTATAGTAACTAAAACTAAATATTCAAAAGATTGTTCATGGATTTCTAAACTTCAAAAAAGATTTTCTACCATTATTAGTCTGTTTCATCCACTGCATGATATAGGCAAACTCTTGTCTCCTGAGACATGTGTGTGTTTGAGGTTTTTACATTTCAAAAGAACCTGTTTTTTGTCTTTAAATAACAACTTTCTTATATTACTTTTTCTTTATTTATAATCTTTATTTGATCATGTTGTGTGTGTGTGTTTATATATTCTAATTATCTTATAATTTAACTTTTTTTATATTTGGGTGTTTGATATGTTGTACTATATAAATAAATATGGCCTAAATATTTATTGTTACTCTACATTTAATTATGTTATTAAAAGGTAATATTAAATCCTTCAGCTTGCGTGCCCAAATAAATCATACCCTTTTCTAAAGTAATGCATTTTTTGCTATTTTGGTTAAATGGGGCTGCCAAAATGTCTATTAACAGAGCTGTGGGCATTCCAATCCATTTACCTAACGCTCTATTATTGCACACAATGTAACACCATGTATGTATATATCTTCGAACATTAGGATACTATCCCATCAATTATGACACTCGAATATTTCCCTTCCAGATTCCTCCTAGGCATGCTAACTACCAATTCCCTAGAATCGTGCAGATCTCTTCACCTTATGCAACATTTTATTATATTGTTAAGAGGTAACATTCATAATTCAACAGTACTCGCTACCTTTAGTCTGCATGCCCAATAAATTACCTTCATTCTCGAAATCATGCTCCTTTTGCTATTCCTCATTCCTTAGCAAACCTTGGCGCCTGCATGCCGAATACCAGAGCTATATACAATCTATTTGTGTCTTTATTTAGTGTTCTTTATAATTTGGATCAAGCATTATTTGCCTTTTGAAGTTGTTGATTTTATTTGGCTATTATTACGTGTTTTTATAAAATAAATAAAAATAATAATAAATGTGTAAAATTTTGTTCTCTTTGTTACATTTTTTTGCCAGAAAGCCATATTTATGAGTTTATGGTAAAAGATTAAACTTGTTTTGAAATATTTAAGTTTAGGAGAAGAATTTGTTGAAATGCTTCATTGAAAATATTTAAATTATAAAAAGAATAATCCAAAGTAACCAGAAGATATTCCGTAACAAAGCAGCTTAACAAAAATATTGTTCTAGTCATGCGACCTATGAGTAATAACGCACTATCGCTTCGACAATGCCTTGGATAGAATCGAAGTTCGCCATATCACTCATAAGTTACATAAATATTAGACTAAATAAATCAAAAAAAAGTAATTACAAAAATTTTTAAAATCGAATGCGTTCAATTATGCCTAACATTTAATAATTGAAAACATATAAGTGCTCATTAGCCGATTACTTTGTTAATGTAAGAGATGAGGGACTGGAAAATATTTTTTTTCCTCTCAATTATTTTTTTACGCTTTCGATTGTTTTCCAATCTTTTTGTCGAGCATTTATCAAATTGATAATTTGCGCATCTTCATATAATTCCATGTACACATCTCAAAGATGCTCAACTAAAATGTAAGCGCCTAACTTTATTTGAAATCAGCGTCTATATTTTTAGTATAATTTTTTAATCATTTCATTTACAATTTTTTAGAATCAGTTTTCTAAGTTGAGAACATACCTAGTGGATGAAGGCTATTACACATAAAAAAAAAGAATTAGTTTTAAAAGATGGCAAGGATTATTTAAGAATTACAAATTTCACTTATGGCCACACAGTATATTTTGTGTCAAAATCAACTGTGGTGAACGCGTGTTCATTATAGGTTATATTTTGGAATGTAACAGAATATTTTCCGAAACCTTTATTATTGTTGAGAAAAAATAATTTTAATGTAAAAATGGAGGGTGATAGTGCATTTGATAAGAAGAAATCTCACAGAGAGAGACATTCCGGCAGGAAAGCTGACAAAAAGAAAGCGAAAAGCAAACAAGTCGACGCGAATTTATCTGATCGTCAGAGAAATCCGAAAGCTTTCGCCATCAAATCTGCTGTACGTGCGGAGAGAAGCTTTCGAAGAAAAGAAGATCTTATCGCGAAGAAACAACATGTGCCAATTGTTGACAAAACACCTCTAGAACCGCCACCGATAGTGGTGGCGGTCGTCGGACCGCCAAAAGTCGGCAAGACAACGCTGATTAATAATCTTGTTAAAAGTTTTGTTAAAACTAATGTTACCAGCGTGAAAGGTCCTATTACTATAGTGACATCGAAAAAAAGAAGGATTACTTTGATTGAATGCAATAACGATGTTAATTCCATGATCGATATAGCCAAATGCGCCGATCTCGTATTGCTACTTTGCGATGCTAGTTTCGGTTTCGAAATGGAAATATTTGAGTTTTTAAACATCTGCCAAGTACACGGCATGACCAAGATAATGGGTGTTCTTACTCACCTCGATATGATCAACAACACAAAGGCTTTAAAGAGGCAAAAGAAACTGCTGAAACATAGATTCTGGACAGAAGTGTACTCTGGTGCCAAACTCTTTTATTTATCTGGTATACTCCATGGAGAATATTTAAGGAATGAAATAAAAAACTTGGCTCGGTTTATTTCCGTGATGAAGTTCAGGCAACTCAGTTGGCGCACAAGTCATGCGTACGTCCTAGCTGATAGAATGGAAGATATAACTAATCAGGAGATTATTCGTAAAGATCCTAAAGTGAATCGAGATGTTGTTTTATATGGATATGTACGAGGAGTACCATTAATGAAAGATTCGATGCTGCATATTGCTGGCAAGTTATATTAAATAATACATTTAGTTTATTTAATTTAATTAATCCGCTCTCATTCCACAATTTTATTAAATATTTTTGTGGATCTCTCCAGTTCTTTGCGTTCATTAATTTATCAATTGTTTTTTTTCTTTTACTAATTGCATTTAAAATATTTCACAATTAAAAACATAACAAGAAATGTTACAATAGGACTTTTTATTTTCTCAATCAGACCATACAAACAAAACAGTGAGTGTAGTATTTGGGCGACAATAGAATGCAAATCAAAGTAACAATCAGAAATATAAATACATATGGAACAGTGTCCCTGCTACGAAGTAACCTCTTTTGTCTTTAGTCCAATCATAGTGAAGCGAAATTGCAGGACAATGATTCTGAAAAGAATACCATTGTTTCTTTGTGTTGTAATGAAGGGAAGATGAGAAATCTCGCAGTCTTGGAAAGAAGGAATTCATTTCTTCTTGTGTTGTAGGAAGCGAAGGCGACACACATGTGAGATTGGTTTATGACATTCCAATCATTCTCAACTGGTTAGCTTTTTTGGTGTACCATAAACCAGAAAGCAGTTTTCAATTAATTGTTTCAAAACAATCTAATGGCTTGAATCTTGCATTTTTATTAATGTACATTGAATACTTTAGTATTGATTTGTTTTATTATTATTTCAGGAGTTGGAGATATGAAAGTGAATGATGTCAGTTTTCTGCCTGACCCTTGTCCATTACCCGAAGTGCAGAAGAAGAGGACACTCCTAGAAAAGGAGCGCCTCATTTATGCTCCATTCTCCGGAGTTGGAGGAATCGTTTACGACAAGGATGCAGTCTATATAGAACTTAAAGGGTCCCATTCGCATAAAGAAAATGAAAATGAAGAAACATCTGAAAAGAAGGCTATTCTGAAAAGTGTTAACGAGCAGCAAGAAACTGTAGATGATCAAATGAAAAACACTGGATTTAAACTTTTTTCAGATGGAAATGTTATTTATTCGGATATGGTGGATGAAATGATTCAAAATACTCAAGATGAAAATGATCTCAATCAATCTTCTGATTCAGAAGATGAAGGTGGACATGACTCATCGGGTATCGAAGATGATATGTCGTCAGATTTTGAAAAGGATGAAGACAACGATACAGAAGAAGCAAAAAAAAAATCCAATAAAAAGGATAAAGATAAATTAGATTCTGATGATGCAGATAATGTTCAGATGGTGGACAAGCTTCCTTGGGAAAATGATTATAACCTAAACAATTATGTAGGTGATGAAGAATGTGATTTTGGAAATAAGTGGAGAGAAAATTTAACGGAAAAAGCTAGTGACGCATATTTGGAGCGTCAGAGTACTACACAGAATATAATGAAGTTTGTTTATGGAGTATTCCATCCCATAAATAAATTGTCAAACAAATCTTTTACAAATGCTGAAGAGAACTCTTCCGATAGTGATTCTGAAGAAATTGGAGGATTATTCAAAAAGGTTACACAAAAACAGAAAAAACTCCAAAATGATAAACAAAACATGAACACTGAAGAGTGTTCATTATTCTACAATTCTCTTCATACCACACATACCTCCAAAGATTGGCTAGATGCCGAAATAAAACAATCATTGTTAAACTGCTTTGTTACTGGAAAACGTTCTTCTGGAGAAGACGCTTCTGAATTATTGAAACTGGATGATGCTAGTATCGGAGATTCTGATGAAGATTTATTTGGCGATTTTGAAGATTTGGAAACGGGAGCAAAACACAAAAGCGAAGAAAAAGTAGTTGAGGACAAACCACAAAAAGGTGTAAAGCGTTCATTAGAAAATATGTCCAAATCAGACATATTAGCAAAGAAATTAAAGTTAAAAGCAAAGTTTGACAGTGAATACGATAATCCTGATGAAAATAGAATAACAGGTGACCATGCTTATTATGAAAATTTAAAAGCAGAAGCTCTCAAGCAAGCTGAGTTAAATAAATCTGTTTTTGACGAATTGGATGATGGGATAAGAGTCGAAGTCGAAGGATTCAGACCGGGAATGTATGTGAGAATGAATTTTAAAGACATGCCTTCGGAATTTGTTAATAATTTTGATGCGACATATCCGATACTAGTGGGTGCTCTCAATTTGTCTGAAGAGAATATCGGATTCGTTAGCTGTAAGGTAAAGAAACACAGATGGTATAAGAAAATTCTTAAAACGAACGATCCTTTAATCATATCTATGGGTTGGAGAAGATTTCAGACTGTGCCGATATTTTCGAAGATAGAAGACGACATGAAATGTAGATATTTAAAGTATACACCTGAACATGTCACATGCAATATGCACTTCTATGGCCCCATCACCCCTCAGAATACGGGACTGTTAGCTCTACAAACGTTGACAAACGATTCTAATCAATTAAAACAATTAGGATTTAGAATAGCGGCTACAGGGAGTGTAAACGAAATTAATAAATCTACACAGATAGTAAAAAAGTTGAAGTTGGTAGGAACACCATTGAAAATATTGAAGAAAACGGCATTTATCAAGGATATGTTTAATAGTTCTCTAGAAGTAGCTAAATTTGAAGGAGCAAAAATAAAAACAGTTTCTGGAATAAGAGGACAAATTAAAAAAGCTATAAATAAGCCAGAAGGATGTTTCCGGGCTACGTTTGAGGACAAAATTTTATTGAGTGATATAGTATTTTGTAGAACGTGGTTCAAAGTGAATGTGACACAGTTTTACACCACAGTTACGAATTTATTGTTAGATATCGATAAGAAGAATGCTTGGGCGGGAATGAAGACTCTTGGACAACTTAAGAGAGAAAGAAGTATCCAAAATGTTCCCAATAAAGATTCTTTATATGAAGATATAAAACGTGAAAATAAAGTGTTTAAACCCCTGGTCATACCAAAGGCACTACAAAAGAGTTTACCTTATAAAGATAAACCTAAAAATAAGGTCATGCATATTGGAACTGGAGATAAAACTAAAAATAGAATAACATTAATCAAAAGCCCACACGAGCAGAAGATTACCAATGTAGTGAAAATGATGAAAACTAATTATGAGAAAAAACAGGAACTCGGTAAAATTGCTGTTACCGAAAGGATAGCGAAACATAAAAAGGAAACTCAAGCTCTGCAATGGAAGAAACTAAAAAGGCAGAAAGAACTGAAAAAAAAGGTGTGTCGTGCTCTCAGTAAAATGGGGAAAAAATAGTGAATATTATCCCTATGTGTATGTGTACATGAGATTAAGATAAAATTATTAAATGATTTGATTTCTTTTTTCTTCTTGGGGTGTGTAATATTAATGAGAATTATATTAGGTATGGTAAATAAAACAAGTAGGTAACAATAGTCAGTCAAATGTATTTATGGCCAATTTATTTACACATATCTTATTGCAGTGGTCTCTCTCATCCACTTTCCTCAGAGGTGGCTCTGTCGAATCGTATCATTCCATAATCAACATTGACAATTTGTTTTTTTATTTTTTTTTAATTATGATATAAATCATTATTGGCGAGACATGTCCGTGTTATATTTACTATACATATTATTTAAAAATAAATAACAATAAAAAATAATGATAGATACATTAGATATATGTATGTATATAATAAGCACAACTTATTCGTAAATAGCTACAATATGGACATTCATTACAATTTTATCTTTGAGATATACACATCCAAAAAATAACCGAACGAATGGAATACGTTATCTATCATTTACAACAGACATCCCTCCTTCGCGATCCTTAGTCGTATTATTTGGTACTAAACTTCTATAGAATGCACAAGTATTTCTAGTAACACGGTGTCGAAATAGTTGCGTGATATTCTGAAAGATACAGATGTCGACCCGTGATTCATCAGTTATTGTATAACACAACACATACACCAGTATGTAATATTACAGTTCATTAGACAGAAACAGACCAATAATCCAGTACAAGTATAGTAGAGTGTATAGGACATTATATTCTACTGGATTACCATTTTGTGCCATAGTTCACATTATTGTTTGATTTGTACTAAATTGATAATTATAGCGTTATATTATTTTCATTTCATTATGTATATAATACTGTATGCCTGGTCACCCTTTTCCGTGTTCTGCCTCTGTGCGCAGTCTCCACACGCAGCGTGCGACACACGTCACTCCACAGAACGGAGCAGATGCTGCGACAATAATGTTCTAATAAGATGAAATACTAAAGTGTTGCGATAACAATATATTAAAGCTCTTTGCAGACACATGCACCACGCTCACTTACGCAAAATATTCATGATAAATATTACACCAATTTTACATTGTGATGAGGAAATATATACAAGTTTTAATTTAAATGAATTCTGACAATAACATTTACTTTAAGTTCCCGATAGTTCGAACTACAAAGGCTATCAAAAGGTAACAAATATATTATTTATACAATGTTATTAATACTCGTCACATGCATCACGCCGCACCGCATCGCATGACTTGAATATTGGCAAAGCTTGGATATTATTACTACAAGATTCTCACACACAGGACAGTGGCAGAAGTATGGTGTAACCCATTCCGACAGAATGAGAATAGATCACTCCCGGAGTGACGAGTGATGTATACATGCTCGTGAGTGTGTGTATAAACATGAAATAGAAACAAACGGATATAATGATGCAAGCCAATATGTACATTATTATATCTGGAAACCACAACAACGATAAATCGATGTTTGGCACTTTAAAATCACTTTCAAGTTTCTATGAGTCGGGTCATTAGTTAACACTTGAGCAATAACATAATATGATACATATTGTCTATTTTGTTTAGGTTACATTTGCTCAGATACTTTGTCAAAATCCAGTTGCTACAACGCACTTGAATCTGTAAAAAACAAACGTAAATTGTTTAAGATTTCGGTATACGATGTTTTTTATTTATTATGAAATTATTACGACATAAATACCATTATGAGCAGATTCCGATATTGGGCAGGGAAAAATGTGGGGTAATTTAGATACACTAGTTAATAGTGCATAACAATTCTTTTACAATATTTCGCACTTCACTTCTCAGTGCCAGCCGATCGGCCGCAACCACCGCACGCATTGGTAGATTAATATTTACAGATAAATCGTCCACTTTTATTCAATTAATAAAATGGTAACTGGTAAATATGACTCGTTCTACAAAATAACACCCAATAAATATTTAAATGGTAAATTACTTAACGCTACTAGTAGTAAAATAATTCCTGTTTTCTGTATCCTCTCCTAAAGGTATCGGCGTTATGTATTTTATAAACTGGTATACAAAATTGAAGACAACTATCGTAATGGTCGATTAATACTCTTACAGAATGATACTATTGATCACACTAAAAATGATAGCTTTTGTAATATATACATTAACCATACAATGATGCATACATTCATATTAATTATCTATACATAACATGACACAATCATTATTATGCATCAGATCACTTCAAATCCAATGGAGAGAACCCAATGCCGCAATACAAATACCCTATCACACAATAAAAACATTTCAATGACAATTATTTCTATGAAGGAGGCTCATTAATACAGATATTAGATCTCTTTATGTATACTTACTTCACTCAATTATCCTTGCATTCAAATGCAGCTGATTACAATGTTTATAACGTTTGACTACATCCAATGTTCATAATTTAATCTTTACTACTTGAATACATGTATGATTATAAAATAATTGAAAATTACTACATACATTTAAATGATAATCAATTATAGTAGACTGTTTAAACCAAAGACATTTTGTATAGATCGTCATCATTGAGTTTTTGTTAAGCTTTTCAAATAAAGAGTGCATGCTTTCAAGTTTAGTGTTGGCTTCATATTAAAGAAAAAATATTGTTCTAAATAATAATTATATTCCGCTACATATGTGACAACTTGCTGTTCGCGTATACTTGATGAATATAAGAAAAAAAAGATAAAATATTTATTTAAAATTTTATTCTACATCTCATAGCCAGAAATCCAATAAATACCAAATAATATTTCACTTGAACACCATTAATATTCTTACGATTTAAAATCTTAGCTATCAGAATTTAATTTTGGACATATGCTTGAAGTGAAATTTTGAAGTTTTCATTTGGCCGAACAAATATAATAATAAAAAACACTACAGATATGACCGAATTCAAAAGTGTCCAGAGAAAATCTGGGCCCATGGTTCAGTAATGGATGTGGTTACATCTGATTCATGTATCAATTCCCAAGACCAATAAAATTTCACATCTAAATAAATCTGAAAATGAACACATTTCAGATGTAGATTTATATGTACAATTTGCACATATCAAATTTTTGCCTAATATTAAAACTATGATATATGTATATTTCATAATTTAATTTCATCTACTACCGTTATTAATCTCGCTATAAACTAAACAATTAACAGACATTTACCGCTTCAAGTAGTAAAACTTCTAAAGAATTGAGTTTGAAGTTTTACTGATCAAAGCGATGGTTTACTCTTTGACGCTTGACAAGGACACACAGTACTGCATTCATTCACCCAATTTGTTAATAAAAGGAGCAAATGTATTAAAATTCATAGTGGATTATCAAAATAAATCTATTACATCTCTTGTACTGGAAAAAGAAAAGAAATATGCTTTTAAAATTACAGCACCCTCAGTTTTTAGGATTGGATGACAGTATGTCAAATATAATCTAGGAATGTGTAACAACCTTAGAAAATTAATTGAACTAAGAGAGGAGTAGTGAAGAAACGGTTATCAATTCAGAGTGATTAAAAGATTCATTCTAAATATACCCTTGCGCTGTGGCGGCTTTATACTGCTTGCTTTCGTAGATTCACTTCAGGAAAAAATTAATGTCCAAATGATAGTTTTAAGTTGTGATAATTACAAAGTGAGTTCAGCAACAAAGTGAGTTGCATCTCACATATTGGACATTATTAAGGTGCAAAGAGCAATGGGAAACTACTGCAATATAATATTATTGCAGTAGTTCAATAGTTTGTAATAACAAAGAAAATTTTAAAGCATTTCTGTTAGAGCTCTATTCGACTCGGCTTACAATGGTGGGAAAATGGACAAAGAAAAAGAATATTTTTTTGCCATATTTATAAATGAAATTAATTAGACTTCATCCGTAATCCTTATGAAATCAAAATTATTTTATTAAGAGATTTTTTAGAAACATCTCCATGAAACTGATTCCTTTAAATTAAGAGTTTGTCATGCTAAGATTTTTAAATATGTCATATAATTTATATACTAATGATATCTCATTTAAATGTCACAAAATACTTCAAGGTATATATTACATATTTCATAATATCTGCATCAATATTTTAAAATCGTTTTAAAAAGTGTACAATGAATGGTAAAATATTAAAGAAAAAAATAATAACTACTGGAATAAGAAAAGCAAGTCTCTATAAATGAATATTCTAACATTGATTTGTAACATCCAACGGTGATAATGCATCGTTTTATAATTTTCTAGATAGAATTTATAATATTTCAGTATGGAACCAAAAGTGAATGAATATATGAAGTGACTACAAAAGGCAAGTCGAAAGAGAATGTAAAAAGAAATTCTGGCATGATCAAACATATCTAATCCTTAATAATTAATGGCTCATAGTACATTTTTTATTTATTTTTTGTACAGAAATTTGTTGTTCCAGTTAAGAAAAGAATTGAGATTTTCGATATGAAAAAACCCTGCATTAATATGAGACAACTGATAATCATGAATGCCTTGTAAGATGTCTGGGTAATCTAATTAAATTTGAAGAAGACTGCTTATAAGATGATATATTTAAATACTAATGGATAATATATGACGGTAACAGCATTGTATTTGATTTTTATAAAGGCATGAAATTCCCACAGAAATTACAATCTAGGACGATGAAGAATATAAAATAGCAGTGCGGGTATGCAATGGGGTAGATAATTTTAATCTCTAGCCAACAATTTTGCATGAATATGCAAAAAAAATTATTGATGTATAATAAGAGTATGAAATTAACTAGAATCACAGCAAAATGTTCAAAGAATGCTGCCATTTTTATTACTCTGAGCTTTATAGAGTTCTCATCTCCTTTATCCAAAAATTATTTAAAGACATTATTATTTTGTATCTTACAGTATAAAATAAAATTGTTATAGGAAAAATGAAAATTATATTTTTTTCTGCGTAAAATTTTGATCTAATGGAGACATTTTAATACGATTTCATATTACAAATAAGTCACCATCTGATAGTAACAAAAGAGAACAAACACGCAAGACATTGAATTACATATTATTATAGTTATTACATTTTATAAAAGACTAGACAAAACTGGGAGTTGATTTGTCAACAACTGTTTGGTTACACTTCTTTTCTACTAATACTAAAATATCAACAAGCGGCCATAAAAATGTTCTTTTCACTCTGACACCACACGCACACTGTAGGAAATCCTATCGCAGAATAAATAAAAGACTAACAAAGCACAATGAAATCAAAAAACTTTGGCAATGTAATAAAGTGAATATAAATTTATAACTGAGTAATAATTTCTTGTATAGAAGGTTGGTAGAACACTTTTGTTCCTTTACAATAGAAAATAATTGTCACTGTTCAGGCGCAAGCTTCATTAACAATAACATATGCTATTTTGAACATGCCAATTTTTATCATCGTAGTATTACAGACGGAGAAAAATTCCATTATAAAAATAATTTCAATTTTAAATGAATAAAAAACATTAGGTAAAGTTAAAATTGCCAAAGCTTGTTTAAAAGACGTGACCAGGAATTTTGATACGGACAGATCATCAGATTTCTGTGAATTTACTAGACCTTTTATCTGCTCTGCGGTTTCTAAGATAGAGTTGGAAAATACTGGATATACAAAAATGGAATTCAATTTATATATGAAGCGATGTTTATTTGATTATTGTACGCTAGTCTTTATTATTTGAAGACACGAGGATATTAAATATTATTTTAAAATATTTGTTTGCTACCTTAAAAGTAACCGGCGGCACTTTCAACTATCATTAAACACTTCGGCCATTAGTTCACATAACAGTTTATACAATAAAGTTCACATACTAAGAAGCTTTTACCAAGATCTCCAAGCGCTCCGATACCTAATATAGAAAACAGATATACGGTAGACTCTCTAAACAAGGAATGTAGGTTTTGGTCGATATTTCTGCCAGCCGATTTTGTTCAATACGCAAATAGCGATTATCTTCAACCATGGAGTGTCATGCGAGGTGAAGGCATCACTCGCATCTTTGCCTCCGAGAGAATCTCTCATCCCTGGGGCATCTTGACAGACTGCGACAGTGATCGTGGAGAGTGGAACCTGTTGCTTAGTTAAGCGTGGCCGTATATCAGGAAGCTTTAGCCGCCATGCTATTGTCATTGGTCATGTTGTGCGTCTGCTCGCCGCTTCGCATGTGCGGTCGATCTGTGGCTGTCTTCAGCAAATTATTGAATTCTGCATCCAGCATCTGACGTGCCTGGAAAAATAATAAGTAATTTTTAATTCTTTAAGCCGTTTTGCACTACACATTAAAAACCACCTGTCTGGATTTTCAACATGCGAATGCAGTAAGATGAAAGAAAATTTGATTATCTGAAAATATGTTTCTGGTATGTAGCTAGTTACAAAACATGGATAAATCTTTTTGATGCTTTTGGATAAGTTTATGAAAATTTAAATCTGTATTTATTTAAAAGATTGTTTATTCAATAAACCTTAAGATAAAAATTAAACAAAAGTTAAAAAATCAATTAAAATATTATTTAAATAAATAATCTTTTAAAAACATGTAAATAAATCCATTTCATATTGTTCAAGGGCAATATAAGATCATTCATTCTTTGTTGTTCCAAAATATATTTTTTCTTTTTATACAGTACACCATCACGCCGTTTTACCGAAGGGGCAGGCAGAGAGGATCGAGCGCCATACCACTCTATCTTGGCATACATCTCTTGCTTCATCCATATTCATACATCTCCTCGTGCATACTCTGCGATTCTTACGACTACGAACAGAGCCATCGATTAGAATTTGGTTAATCTGTTCATGCCATGATTTCCAAATACAAATAATTTAACTATAAATTTCAGAGTAGAATTTATAATTAAATTATTGATATGAAACTTGAAATGGGTTAGTGTTTTAAATACACATACATTAAAATAACTTCAGATCAAAACCAGACTTGATTGAGAAGATTACTGAATTCCTCCAGTCATATCTTTGGTTAAACCAGGGGCCAGATTCCCCGGATCCACGATATCATGAATAAAATAAAATTAATTATCTTTTTGATAGACAGAAAAGGAAAAATTTAATGAGGGTTTCAATTCAAGAATTTGCTCATACCTGTGTATTTTGTGTAGGGATCTGCAATGCAAGGGCCATACTGTTGACATCAAATCCATCATCGAGAGCGATCAGCGCTCCGTGCACTCCCGATTCCAGTAAATTATTGGAATATTCCTGCATCACAAACAGAAAAAATTCATGAAAAGTTTGTAGAAAAATAGAGATGTGGTGTGTTGTGCGGGAGATGTGATGATTCTTACCTTGAGCCCAATTTGGGCTATCCATCTAATAAGTCGCTCATTAGTCCAAACCATAACATCTTGTACAATATTTTCACTAGCTCTTCGCCTCTCCTCTAATACTGAGCGGGAATAGTTTAATCGCTTTAGACACGATATACCAAACTGTAGACTCGTTCTGCAAATATATAAATATATATATATTTCATAAAAAAATACCAATTAAAATGAATCATTAATAATCGTAGGCAGCACTGTTTACCTATGAAAACTATCAACCATTTTGAGTTGCGTCCTTAAATCTCTCTTAGTGAGATGATCTAACATGCGGGCATCCACCAAACACTCCATGAATGTTGTTCGGTATTGGGGCATTCCTGGAAATTATTCGTGAATTAATTGAAATTTTGTATGGTGCAAAATTAGCAATAAATAAACTGATATGAAAATAGAAGTGTATTCTGCAAGAACACAAAGATTCAACTAAGTCAATCCTTGGTAGTCGAAAAGGGACTCTGAATATGCAAAGAAATATGCTGGATTCTATCAAAATGACCTGAGAACATTAGAATGAGAAAATAACAAATATTTTCACTCTGGAAAAGCTGAATATAAGAGAAAAGTGTACTGTTCTATATTACTGTCTAGAGAAGCAGATGTTTATTGGAAAAGTTAAGGAATGAAAATATAGAAAATGTGTAAGGTGATAGATCAAATGGAGGAATTGGCAGGATTCTTCTGGGAAGACTTTCTCGAATTCAATAAAGAACCATCGTAATACACTTAATGAAGAAAGAGAACTATATTTAATAAAAAAATACTTTTATGTTGTGTATAGTAGCATAATATTTACCTAGAGAACGTAACCAGGTGTTGCCAACCCACTCATGATTCATGTCTCCAAATGCGAGTGTAGTGCGTGCTGTGGGCGGAGCCGATGGAGACGTGAGAGAGACCATCTCCTGAATGGCCAAACGAAGCTTTAGCCGATGCAGCGGGTTACTAATTCCTGCAGTCATCATACAATTAAGCTACATGTTAGTCATGCAAATAATAAAATAATATTGAATTTTGAATAATATGTAGTAACACTGACCAGCTGTTTATTGTATGCAGACGATGCAGTGCTGGTGGCGGAGAGCGAAAGTGATTTACAAATGTTAATTACCAAGGT
>JAPMAF010000119.1:0-18584 GCA_026537445.1 Silvatares holzenthali | reverse complement strand
CGGCTTCACACTGGACGTACGGAAGCTCAGCTCGCAGCCCTGGTAGACTCTCTAGTTCACACTGCTCTCACTTCCATCTCGACTAGGCTTTACGATCGGTACCAATACATGACTAACGGTATTCTATAGTTCCGTTTTGTTACAACATTGTAACAGTGCTAATGGCGGACAATATTATGGAGTGTTGGAACATCAAATATTTACCATATGTTGTGGAGTATTGTGCAAGCGTGGACAAATTGTATACCATGGTGGTTTGATACATGTTCTTTACTTTTAATATACAGGTTATTAAATCAGATTTTAATGCGGTGAAATTTCAGAATTGTAATATATATTTTTTTATTGTGAAATTTGGTTTTATTTTTGTTAAAATAAATGTTGAATTGTAAATTGAGTAATAGTTTCAGTACGATAAAAGTTGACCTGCTTATGTATCTAAATTATACTTTGTTTTGACACAGATTCAAAATTACATAACTATGTATTATTTTGATATTTTAAAGAATATTTATTTCCTATTTTTGTAAACTGCTCGAGTCCATTTTTCATTCTTATTAATATCCTTCACTTAAAATTTTAAATTGATACAAGTTGATTTCTTATATAGGGTTTTTCAATTGGTGCGGGTCGATGTTGCAATGGAATAAAACAAGCTGTGTGAGAGGTATTAACTAAATTCTTTTTTATTTGAAAGTTCAACGTATGTCATTTTGTGTGGAATATACCATCGTTAAAATGTCCGCCGCGACTTCTCACGGTGGCACGGATTCAAGTGGTCCAATTTTCAATGATTCTACCACATAGATCTGGCTGAATTTGAGCGATGGCCTGGGTTGTGTTGACTTTAAGGGCATCGGTCGATTACGGTTTAATGACATAGACCTGCGACTTCAGAAAACCCCACAAGAAAAAGTCTAGCGCGGTTAAATCGCACTATCTTGTGGGCCAATTCACGTCACTTCTGCGAGAGATAAGCATACCCTCAGATCGTTCATGTAGAATATCGATCGTGGCGTCCTCTGTGTGGCACGTAGCGCCGTCCTGCTGAAACCACATGTCGTCCATGTCCATATCGTTCAATTTGGGCCAAAAGAAGTTTGTTATCGTTCTGTAGCGCTCGCCATTGACGGTGACGGCCTCACCAACGTCGTTTTCGAAAAAGTAAGGACCAATGACGCTGCCAGCCCAAAATTGCACCAAACAGTAACTTTTTGTGGATTCATTGCTTTCTGGTGAACCTCGTGTGGGTTGGCGTCATGCCATATACGACAATTATGTTTATTAACATAGCCATTCATCCAAAAATAGGCCTCGTCACTAAAGATGATTTTTTGCCCAAAATTGGGGTCCTCTTCCAAATGCTCCGAAGCCCAGTTAGCGAACAAAAGGCGTTGTCTATGGTCATTAAATTTAAGCTCCTGGGCCAGTTGGATCTTGTACGGGTGCAGGCCCAAGTCCCGACGCAAAATTCGCCAAGTTGAAGTCTGCGAAAGGCCGAATTCTTGTGCACGGCGAGGAATTAACTGCTTCGGGTTCTCCTGCACACTTTCACTTACAGCGGCGATGTTCTCGGGCGATCTGGCGTTCCTTTGACATACGGGTGTTGGCTGATAGTTTTTTGAAAAGCAACCGCGTCTGCCGTAAAGTGGGCGTAATGCGCGCAACGTTTATAGTATGGATATGGATGGAATATATCATTTGGATGCGCTGTGCTGTGCTGCTCAATCCTGTAACTTGTCATGGTGATTAAGCATCAGTGACTAAATAATGAACAACAGGTTAGACAGACGCCGCCGAAACAACATATCCGACACAGGCTGCCAACATCGACCCGTACCAATTGAAAAACCCTGTAATTTTTTATGTACAAATAACGATATATAGAGGAGTGAGAAAAAATGTGGTATAAGCCAAATTTAGTTACAATTATTTGATCGTCTCCAGAAATTGAAGTATTTTTTATATCATTTAAATATTACAAAACCATGTGCAAAAATAATAGGAGTGTAAGTATAAATTACAATATAATAACAAAATGTATCAATATACGACTTACGTATATTTTTCTCTCTCCAAATATTACCAATTTTTCTGTCTCAGTAGACAAAAATTTAATTTTGTATTTTATGAAATTTTTAAGCTTTTCAAATGGTGAAGCTTATTTGTCCCGCGATTAAATTCGCAAACAAAATGACTTCTGTTATTGTGACGTGAATGCTGAATAAAATGTCTATTTGTATATATTAGATTTCAGATTAAATTTGATGCAATTTCTCTTTGGGATCATCAAATAATATTATATCACTTTAATAAAACAAGAAAGTTCGAAAAGAAATTTACATTATTGTTTGGTCTTTGGAACCTATGACAATATTAAACAAAATAAAGGTCATATTCATTGATTTATATTCAATATGTCTTGTAAATAGTATACAAAATGATTAATAAGAAATCCTTATTGGATTTAATTTGACAATTGTGCAAATATACTCTTCAAAATTGTGGATGTTGTATAAATTATTAATATTGATTCCAATCTGTCCAATTTAAAATTGATTGCTTTAGAAAAACTCTTTGTTGTACTTCAAATTGAAAGAGAATAATAAAATTGTGAAGTCAGTGGGAGATTTCAATTACATTCTAATTAAATATAACATTTGTTCTGGGCAGAAGATTCAAATATTTTTTATTTTAAACAAATTATCTTTCTCCATATGACGAACATCACTATTGTAGTCGAAGTAAGTTAGTTTTCCCTATTAAATAATGAAAAATTTATTAATTTTGGAGGGAACATCGGTGTATCGATATATATTCGTTTTAATACTTAGATAACATATGTTAAAATATGAGACAGTTTTAATTACAACATAATTATAGCTATAAATAAAGTAAACCTTAATCAATATTTATGTCTACATTAATGTCAAATGATACATGATATTACATGTAATACAGAAGTATCTACATAATATCGCTAGTAACGTTTTAATATCTAATTGTTGAAGTTTGAAAGTTGTCACATTAAACCAAAAATGGCAATTGACATGACTAAATGTTAGTTAAAATTTGAGCAGGTACAAAAACAGTCAATCTTGCTGCATTCTGCTTACAAATTATGGAAATGTACTAATATTACTCATAAATAATATATAAATTGTTTTACAAAACATTGAGGTGCTTGCTCTGGTGTTAAAATAAATTAATATGTAGTGTTGTATTTTAGCGAAGAGATATTTTGCATTTTAT
This sequence comes from Silvatares holzenthali, assembly GCA_026537445.1. Classification (NCBI taxonomy): domain Eukaryota; kingdom Metazoa; phylum Arthropoda; class Insecta; order Trichoptera; family Pisuliidae; genus Silvatares; species Silvatares holzenthali. Next base: position 15,332 of record JAPMAF010000119.1, on the reverse strand, counting down.
TTATGATGCAATTTTTTATTTGAAAAAGGTGCGATGGCTGTAAAGTTTTTAAATTTATTATTCTCTTTATCTCGAATGATATCACTCGGGCCATTAGACCCATTAATGTCTGCGATTTCATCACATCCACATCGTATTCATTTTCATCACATTCTAGCATAGAATCTTAAGCAGTAAATCAGTTTAGATAAAAAATATTGATATCTATCCGTGAGAAGTACAGAGATAGTCAACATCAATATTGAATTATGTTAAATCTGTTCAACATTGACGTTACATAGCCCTAACAGGCTTTTAAGGAATAATACAAAATATACCTGAATTCAAATCGTCTAATTTATTTCAATATAATTGATTTTGGATTCATTGTAGAAAAATACATTAAATGTTAATTTTATTTGGAGCTTTTACGAATGTGTATATTTCTGAAGTACAAAAGTGTATATTTGTTTCATAAAAATGTTATTGTACTCCATTGAGTTTTTCAAAAATCCCAACATCAATAGAGATAATGGTGGTCTCAGGCTGATGTAGCACCCAACATTAGACCCATCCCTTAATTAGCAACTAATGAAACTCAATGCATTCACACCCTATCTTCATTACAGTTCTCTGACTTAGTATTTTTGCAGTTAGGCTGACTTTCACACAGATAGACTCGTCCTGTAGAATACGGCACTGCGGTCATTGGCAAATAAAATCTCACAACACAATATTACAACTCAAAAGTCTTGACTTGTATTAATATAGTAGTCTGTTTTTATATTAAAATACATTTTATAAATTTCACAATTATACTTGGATGTTGATCCAATAAACCTATCGCATATGAAAATATTACAGCGCAACGAGCAGATTATTCCTGCCTTCCATTTATCGTATGGGTCCTTTAGACATTTAGAAACTTGGATCTAAAAATGACCTCCAAATCCAATCGATTAAATTTATAGAATGTGAAAGTGAACGATTTTTTAATTTTTTTAGCTCTATATGGTATAGTTAATTTTTAGGAAGCGAAGTTTCCTCCGGCTTCAATGGCATCACAGAACCTGAGATTTAAAACAATCATAATAATATAGTCTCCAGTAGTTTATTTTTTTATTTAACTATTTTAATTTGATAATGAATCCCTTATTATTTTGTGAATGGCAGCTTTGTTGAACAGTTGGAAAATTATTTCGACGTTGATTCAACTTTAAAAAATATACGGAAACTGAATTACAAATTCGACCCGATTTGTCCGCTAGACTAATTCATCCGTTTGTTTTAAAATATTTATATTATAGATTTATCATATTACAGTTGTACATACATAAATATAAAATATAAAATGTGTACGTGTTAATCTACAAATAATTATACTAAAGTGTCTGTTGTCATTCGTACCTCTTAGTACATGAATAAAAATAATAATTATAGTCTTATATTGTAAACTTTGATCTGTGAATCTATTGAACACACCAGTAGCAAGTATGTGTGGATTCCAAAGAGTATGATGAATACATCAATTCTGTTTAATTTGTCAACGACAAGAGGCAAAATAACTACTGGGGTCATATTTTATAAGTGAGAGAGCGAACCGAATAATTGGCATCTTATATGGGAGATAATGTGCAAGTTGCACTCAAATACATTTCGCTATATAACATGTACTTGTTTTATTTTAAACAAATTCTAATACAGTAGATTCGATAATTTGAAACTCAAGAGACCTTAAAAAATGTTTGATCTACTGAGTTTGATTTATTTAATTATTTGAGATAAAAACAATCTCCAGTTGTACTGAAGGTATTGCACTTTTCCTTATTAGACAGTAGGCCACCCAGTTCATTCATCCATCTAGAGCATACTGTGCTCTTGCTTGCGACCTGTTCCTAACAGGATCATAGCAACACTTTCATTTTCTGAAAACAATTTTATGGCAATATTTTATAGTAGCCAACTTTTACTCACTGCAAAGTCTTTGATATATAAATCAATGGCAAATTTATTATCTGCTTCTTTCAATAAAACACCTCCGTCATCTGTCAGTACAGGTTTATTTTATTTGAAAAACATAATCTTCGAATTACGGAGAAGTGGGAACCACTGAATTTGAATTATAATGCGTTTGCTGTCAATATCACTGAATTACCAAGAGTACCAAAACATACAAGATTTATTCGATTTAACAAGAGTTTCTCAAGCGATTGGACGATTACTTTGAATTATGAAGAGATTTGAATTACCGAAAATCTACTATATTTGTATGAAATGTATTTGCGGTGCTAATTTTGAAGCGTTTCCTGTCCCCGGTTCCACTTTCTCTAGTGCAAAATTGTTATGTAACCCTGTCCATTATATTGTATGGTCTGTGACTGTTCATTCGTTTCATTTCCATATTGAGGAAGTATTTTTGATATTTGTAAAATAAACCAAAAAAATATGTGGACTTAGACGCAGGGAATCATTCATTATTTATTTCAATTTCAACAAGTTCTGTGGAGTTTTAAAATGAGCTAACAATGTCTCGGTGGTGTCAGTCTTTTTATTTTAATGTTGGTGACATCGAAAATAAAGATACTGATATAAATGTAATATTTAGTCGTCCTCGTGGTCGAGTGGTTAGAACGCTGGAGGTTGCGAGTTTGAATCCTGCCAGAATGAAAATAAAAATATATCAAAAAAAACATATTTCGATTCAGATTTTAAAAATATATATGTAAAAATATATTTGAATAAATAACAATGGAAAAAAATGCATTTAAAAATGTATATTCACTGTGTAATGGAAAAGATTGGCAGATCTTGTATCACCCTGGAGCAATACCACCGTTCAGTATTGCAAGTCACATGAAATGGATTTATCCATATTTTGTGACTAGAACTGAATAACCAGGTTTTCAATCTTTCCTCCGACTGCTACACATCATTCACATGTGCAATTACACTGAATGTTACAGACCCAGAAAGATGGTGGTGTCGTGGTGTCTCATGTGTAATATAAGATTTAAAAAAATGCAATTTTGTACTATATAATAATACAAGCAGATCTCACCTCAATGAGCATAAGTAATTTTGTTACAAAATCCAAATTTTATCTTTTTGCTATTCATCGCAAAGTGTTCAATTGTGCCCTTAAACTCGCCCTTGAAGTGATTTTCTCACGAAATCGGCGCCATATAAGTTATCCATGTTAATAATAGTAATCTTACATTTGAACATCAGCATAAAATCTTAATAAAATTGATATAAACTTATTTGTATGTTGTTTAAATACTTTACTTAGCTTACTATTCAATAGTCCACCAACAGACAACCAGATAAGTGAAGCCAAATAGACATTGAGACATAGTATCAACTTCTATTTAAAAAAAGATTACCAATTGGTGAAAGCAAAACCATGTTGATTTCAATGTCTTGAAAATTCATTATTTCATCTAAGAAGACTTAATAGGTTTCCTTTGAAAGTAGCACACTTCCTAACAGTATCATAGAATGTTGGATATATTGTATAGAGCTTGGAGATTCTTCTCTGAATCCCTGTTTCTCATTCTATACAAATCGCAATATTTGCTATGGAGCACCCATGTATCTAAAAAATCTTCTCGATTCTGTTAAGAGACCTGCTGTTCACTTAATAGATGATCTAGCTCTCACTAACGGCCTTCAGCCACTGGAGCATCGATGAAAGGTGAAGATACGCTCATTCTACTTATATTTCATGAAAGATACTTTCAGGAACTGATATCACACACATGGGAACTACACTGCTACACCTTTATGGAGAAAAAAATATTTTTTTTAATTACAAAATATTTGGTGACAAAATTACTTTAAACAATTTTTGAAGTAGATTTTATTACTTGGTTGATCTGCAATAATAGATGAAAATAACGATATTAAAGAAATGAATGATTCCCGGTGTTTAAAGATGCTACTAATTATTATTGTCATTTGTACATACAAAATCATATAATAATTATTAAAAATACTACATACTATATATTACACATAACGATTAAGGCTGCCAATAATGAGTTATAACATAATTTTTATAAATTCCTTAATTTTTATACTGAAAATTATTTTATAAACATAGCGATCGGTTAGGCCACAACGGCGATATATAATATTTGTGTTTGTGTGTGCGATTGGAATGGTGTTATATAGATTTTAAATACTATATCTTATTTTTAACGCCAATGAATGTCTGTAATCTAATAGATATAATATTATAAGAGATGAACTTTATTTTATACGTTATTTTGAAAAAACTTAACGCTTTTAATTTCATTTCGAATGCAACCATCAGTAGCGCAACATTCCATAGAGTATTATAATCATATGCTCATTCTAAATTCACATACTTCTATTTTTGTCAGTACATATTTTCATATTTATAACATAAAACGTAGTCTACACATTGCATGCGGGAAACATACTTTTAAATTTTTGCAGTCTCACATGAGCGTTGGTTACAGCAATATGACAAATAAAGAATGAGCTGACTAAGCCATGTCAATATAAAGGCAATTGAGTTTATTTAAAGAAAAAGTTACATATTTTAGCAGGTGCGGTTGCCCTGCTAATATAATTGACGAGAGTAGACGTAACTTCCAATGTTCTTTATTCGCCGAATACGCAGTGTAGATATGACAGTGTATAGTGACGGTGAAAAGTACGCGTGTCGAGGGAGCGGCTCCCGAATAAATGTCTTGCGAGTCGGATGGCCTAGCGACCGGGAGACAGTTGTCTCAAGTAGGAATTCGATGGTCTAACTCTGACATACTGGGTTGCGCACTCCTTATAAAGTTGAATGTGCAGATTCTTCTATAATTGATTATTGTGGTGACAATATCGTATTCTCTGAGGTAGGTGAACTACTTCTAGAATCTTCCAAAGGATTGCCATTCTGGGCGATGTGCTTGGAAGCTTCTAAAGGCATACAATCTACCTCACGTATATTAGTGTCGGTTGAGTTAGCTACACCACAATATCATGATTAGTATACCTATAATTAATCAATGTAATATAAAGAATTACAAAATAAGGATATAAAAGTAATTGATTCATTTCGAGCCGTGAAGCTTCTAACAGTGAAGCTACAATTGGGGCAAATCTCATCTGAAGCTCCTCCTTATTTATTTCTTCTTATAATGGTTGGTATGCTGTTAATAATTCGTCCAATTTTCCTTTATTTAGCGGTAAACGTCTATCCTTGATAATTGTTAATGGTCACGTATTGTGGACCACCGAATTGATGACAATTCTCTTTACCTACATAAGAGAGTGACTTGTATCCTGTAGATTTTACTACTCCTAGATCTGATCTAAAACCGTAATATGGGTTACCATTAACAGCACAGAATGCCGCTTTCAGCCGATTCAACATCTCCGGGAATAAGAACCGCTACTTGGTTCCATGGGAAGTAGGAGCTATGGTGAGGGCAATCTTAATAACATCTAAGGCAGTCAATCCTGATCCAATCACTTGTTGTAACACAATTTTTACATGCAATGATTGGCCTGCCATCATTGGCCTAAGTTGTGAAGACTTCCTGAGCATTTAAATCATCAATTAAATGATCCAATTTTGTGTATACATATGATATTAGGTCTGGGCTAAGACCAAGATTATGACATTCTTCTGTAATTCATTGTTGATTTATACGATTATGAACATATCCGGAGCAATAGACTTAGGACAATATGGCGATCCAAGATTACTTATTTTTTCTTATTATAAAATGAGCCATTGTGAAGAAGTCAATGAGCTAAAATTATATACTATCAGATTTTTCGTGTGATTTTAATATCGAAAGTGAACATAATGAATAAAGTAACGAGAAAAAGTTTTCGAATTATTGCAGTTTTATTGAATGGCTCAATTTCCATCAAATTCACGATCAACTACCTACTAAATCTGCGATGAAATGTACCTACATGCAATGTGTATTTAAAATAGCAAAGGGAAAGGATCCCATTGGTAGTTTCTAATATTGTCATTGGGAAAATGTGATTTCCAATCTTCATCAGTGTTTAATTCATTTCCAAACAGCTCACAGAAAACGTCATTTTAATTTATTCTTAGTATTTTTTAATAATCCGTTGAATTTTTTGTGTAAACATTCTCAAAGAATTATAGTGAGAAATTTGTTTATCCACTCAGAAGGCAGTCACTGCAATAACTCTGTTGCATGTGCTGCATAGTTCTTTATGATGAAAACGTCAATGTGATTAATAAGAATAATGTTGATTTAAATAAGCAGTTGTAATTAACCAGTGTCACAAATCATATTTAAGTTTGCCAAATTTATTATCATTTGATGTTTTCTTCAAACGTCGAACTGTTTTATTTTTAATTATTAATTTTACTATCAGAAAAGTTATGAGTCGTAGAGATTATTTGTTTTTAGTGTGCTATCCTTAATACAAGACGCAGACTGGAAAATTGATTGAGATTGTTTAAATTAGACACTCAAGTATACTATTCCAGTGCGAGTTTCCTTGGAAAAAATGAATCTGTGTAAAAATTATCCGAATTTGTTAAAAAATTTCATTAAAATTTATTTTGTCTCCTTCAAAGTAGGCCTCATTAAATTAAACAACTAAACTAATGCTTGGTACAATCCATTATACATTTTTCATAGGCTGATTTAGGTATAGTCTTTAGTTTCAATCAATCTTCAGTTTAATTTTCTTTTATAGGTTCAAATTATGAAAACTGTTCTGCTTCTCATTCACAATTTACCATAGGTCTTCTGCAACATTTTGAGTGTTTTAGTATACATAATTTCATTTTATCTATTTTTTATAATTAATATTTTTTAATTTATAATTTTCATAATAATCGTAGAGCACCTCAAAAGTATGACTATAAAAATAGGTGATGTCAACACATTGAGTGAAAGATTACGTTTAAATTTCGCATGGTAGCTCAGCACAATGCTTACTATCTTGCAGAAAAATAATTTGGTAATATCTTTTGCACCCGTGATATTTTTTTTTAACAGAGAATGTATATTTCTCTTATGAGAATTGTAATCTTATATTGATACTGGATCAACTAGCATTTTCCTATATTATAGTGAGTATGTACATGATCATCATCAGCTTGAATTCACATGCGCTTAAATGCTAAGTGAAAATGCAGCAACCTTAAACAGAATGTGGTGCAAACATAATGTGCCATTGAGCCTCTAATTGGTGGTCGGAACTACTATTGGGTATTAGGTCACCTTAAGGCGGTGTTCTGTCTATTGGTATATTCTCTTAAATATACTTTAGTTAAATGGAGACTGTATACTTAAACAAGCAACTTATTCATCCATACTGTTACAGTATACTTGAGTGCCTGTAGTCAGCTCTAGATGATGTTTTGAAACTGTTATTTGTGCGAGGAGCTGTACACATCAGGATTAGCTAGCTTGATTGAATCCAGATTACGAATCTGATTTTTGACTGCTAAATTGTTTTTAATATTGTAAAATTAAGGATTTCAGTTTTATTTTTGATGCATCGTTAATATAAATATACATTTATAAATTACCTTTAAAGAGATGCCAAAAGCGCAAATGTCTGCATGTTAATTCTTATTACAATGTCTTTTTTTAATGAATAATTCTGTTGGTGAATTATTTATTTCTAGTATTAATGCATATTTGCACTTTTGGCATTGCCACGGTGATATATTTGTACCATCATCGTCAAAATCAATGCAATGTATATAGCTACTTCTAATTCATACCATTTTTAACATTATTTAATCATCTTAATTATTTGCTTTATCGTCTCATGCTTAGATATTCTTAATTAGACAAAAATGTTGTATTTTATAAATTTATGTTATATTTTTCTAACCCTTCCTTACCTGTTTACTCTTTACTGAAAACATGCTGATCTTTCTAAGTAATACAATTCTTCAAAAGATTTTCTCTGAATTTATTGTGTAGTGGTTTCCCATTCCTTTTCGCATTACAGTAAATTATCACTGTGTTTAATAAGCCTTATTTAAGGGGAAATAAATGACACTACCGTCTGATGTCTTTTTAACACAGTCATCTTCATTGCGGAGGATGGCGATCTCTAAATAAGTTCATACTTTTTTATGAATGATATTTCAATAATTTTTCATTGCTTTCTGGACAATGACAAGTTCTGTTTATAAAAAAACAACATAATTGCTGCCCAAAATCACTTTAACACTATTATATGTTTGAGCTTGAATCATTTCTTCTTAAATTATGAGGGGCACAAGGTACACTCAGAAGACATATCTTTGTAGCCACATCTAATATCATAATTGATTATGATTTGAAATCAAAATCAACCAGGCATTTACAAATAGACAATAAATCAATAAGCATTGATCCCTTATTATGATCAGTTAAATCTATGGGAACAACAACAGGGATATCTACATTTCATCAAGATATGTACAAAACAAAAATGATGGTTTTAAACTTTCAAGTACATAACTGGTTTTTTACCTTTCGAAATCAGGTTACTGTTGAATAACTGAGAATTTATTAGAATGTTCCAAGAAACTCTCATCATTGTTCAGAAAGATTCTTTGAATCATGGCTAATACTGCACAAAAATTTCATTGAGTATTTTAGTTTCTCTATTTGATATAATGCAATTGATTGGTTTCTTTGCAAGCTCTTCCAATTGCCCTGTACAAGATTAAAATTGCATACTTTCAGATCCTTATACTCACTTCCGCTCTCATTTCAACAGAGTTCAAATAACATATGCTGTTAACGTAACATATTGTAAAAATGCCTATTCACATGTTATATTCTCATTAAATTTAATAAATTAATATGTATTGTTCCAATCAAAAATTATTTGACATTTTGTATAATATTATAAAAAGTTTTTTATAATAAATGATTCTCATACAAAATTATTGTTTATTTGTACAAATTATTTCTTGAATAAATAAGCTGTGTTTTTACAGTATGAACAGTCTTTGATTTATTTATTCGTAAATTATTATTATTGCTAGAAACATTATACAGGAAATAATTGATTTTATTTAATTTTCAAAAAAAAATGTATTTATACAACACTGAAAGTGAAGTATATAATATTCTTATACTATTTATACACTAAGAAATGACATTGAACTCGAATTTGTGTAATAAAATTGGACGATTTCCAATTGTTCTATTAATGAGAGATAAACTGTGATTAAATTGCAGAACTTGTTTATCAATCTCATGGTCGAGTGGTTAAAGGCACTTAACTAAAGCGTTGGAGGAACGCTGGAGGTCACGGGTTCGAATCCCGCCGGAATAAAAAAAAAGTATTTAAAAATGCATTTTTCTATTCAGGTTTTAAATATATATATAAAAATATATTTAAAAAGAGTGGTAGATCTGGAGCAATACCATCGTACAGTATTGTAAGCCACAAGAAATGCTCAAATTCATGAATTCACAAATTCTGAATAGCCAGGTTTTCAATCTCTCCTCCGACTGCTACACAGCATTTGCATGTGCAATTGTACAATATGTTATGGACCCAGACGGATGGTGGTGTCGTGGCGTCTCATGTGTAGTATAAAATAAAAAAAAGAACAAAACTGACAAGAGAAATCAAAATTATCAACATATTGGTCGCTATGAGTCATCAAAGCTTTACCATCCCTATTTGTAGACCCTTTACAAGAGAATAAGCAAGTGACACAATGATTATATACTGCCCTTAAATAAATCAAAATACTCACTATATATTATAACACGGTCTGGGCTGATAAAAAGTAGCAAAGTTCCTATTGCCCTGAAGTGATACCACATATAAATATATTTCAGTCATATTATAATATATTTATTCTTCACAGCCAGATCTCAATAACCATATCTTTCTACTTACGGTTGCACAGCATTCACATATGCCTTATAAGAGATCATACATAGGTGGCAAGAAGTACAAATTACTCCATCGTGGAAGAATGAGACATGCCATTGGAACATCAGTATTAGAATATTAAATGTTGGCCACGTAGAATATGCAAACCAAAAATGGTCAAAACGGTTTAGAAATTTACGACCCGAACCGGAGTGCTTTGTGTTTGAATATGCACATATGGCGTTGCGCGGCGGGGTGCACATTCGCAACTCTTGTGGATATTCTAGCACACATTTTTACATCATACACAATTATGAAAATATCAATAATGCCTACATTTACAATTGGGATTTTTTATTAATATCACCACCATGAACGACAGTTAAACTTGTATACGCAGAGCATAACTGGCATCAGTTTCACGGTAATAGACACCAATTAAAAAAAAATCAGATTTGTACAACCTGTTTTTCGTTCTATCTATGATGCCTCAAGAGAATATCTCAAAACTTAGAAATCTTCGTTAATCGGATCTGTCGAGGGAACTTAAGGAAGACCTGCAAGATGTGAGCACCGACAATACGCCTGGCAGCTGCACCACCTGCGTCTTTTCATCTTTCTTCATCGAAAATAACTTCATCTTCGCACTTCATAACTACTCTCTTTTCTCTATAACTGTATAATTTCAACCAATAAATTTTGCCTTAGTATAAATGAATATTTTATTTTACAATAACTTCAAATATATACAATGTTCATAAAATATTTAAGTAAAAATGTACAGCGTTCTTGAGGTGATTTTCTCACGAAAACAGCGCTTTATAAGTTATCCGCAAAATAAATAAATAGAAATTCTTCGGATGGTGGAACACAAAGAGATATCTCTGTTGTAAAGGATCATTAGAGCCATAGGAAGCAATCAAGCAAGTGTCATAATCTTCAACCATGAAACAAGCATCAATGAAAAGACAATTTATGGGGATCATCACATGATTAAAAAATATATATTTGGCGAGTGTCATTACAAGGTTATTAACATTATAAAAATTACATACAATATCTTGTTCTGTACAAACATCACATTTCATCAAAATGTACATTGAATTTAATAATATAAATAAAAATACTCGATATACATATATACGTTACTAGAATTTTTATGACAATCAGCACCTGCAGATATTTTTTATTTAATAAAAAATCACATTTCATTAATAAATTTTGTATCAAAACTCTAATAATTTTTGAGCCATTTTGTTTATGAACGGTATTTGTTCTGCGTCTTGACGTGCGGAACTCAGCCTAAACAATATGGGGCAGTCTATTGATGTACAATTCGTATGGAATCCTCGTCCACAACACGATTGGCAAATCTGTAAAAAGGAGCAGATATTAATAAAAAGCATATCCAAGATAGAAATGTTTGTCTTTTCATTATTATAGTTATGAATCAGAATAAACAATGGTGAATTGAAGAAAATAATATTTACTGAGCTGCTGATGGACAGAAGAAGAAAAAATAAATCATTTACAAAAATCTTTGGCTTATGATTACCAAGATTCTCTTAGGAATGATAGTGTAATAAATCCCTTGTCTAGTTGGTGCATTTTTATTGATTTTATCTTACCAGTTACCACTGATTTCATTCTAAATTACCTTATCCGTTTCTAACAATTTTAAGAAATGAACACTAACATGGTATGGATTGCGAGAATAAATCAAATAAATAATAGTATAATAAATCTATCATGTCACAAGGCTGTAAAAATGTGTAATGAGAATCCCTCACACATGATATTTTCAGCATTTTTTCTTAAATAAGCAATGATTTTTTTACTTAAGACACCTAGAAATAATAAATATTAGTACTAATACAAGTACTCATGTAATAAGATATGTTCAAAAAGATGTATTTTGCATTTAAATAATTAGCATAAAAATGTGCTAAAATGGGTTGCACGGAAATTATTAATGATATATTTTTAGTGGAAAAAAAACAAATAATAAAAATTACTTACAAAAAAATGTAAACAAAACTGGAAAAAAACTGCTTATAATCTATAAATTATCTACATTCATATTTAAACTCAATTTATTTAAAGGAATATGGAGGCCAAATTACAACTCTTAGAATTGAAGATCTGTTATACCTTATTAATCATGTCATATCTTCTTTGCCATTTGTTGGCTTTATTCTGTAAGATGAGCATAGTTTTCTGTGGATTCTCTATGCACTTTGAACACAAACCTCCTGTAGTCTGCACTTCACATCCGGCGCAGTTGATTTTGGAAAAATATTGAGAAATGGTGCTCTTTTTATTCTCGGATTCTTTTCCGCAATCATCCAGAATTGGATATAACTGAATGTGTTTTCTTGGCAGCTCCGCAAACCTGATAAAAATGATTTATAACTCTTCATTAGCAATCAATGAAGTTTAGTGCCATTTTGTAATGTGCATTTGTAAATAACATTTCACATTTCTTGTGTTAACTTGTGAAGGCTTCTATCACAGTTTATAAACATTTACCTGTACAAGGAATAATATGTTCAAACGCCAGAATTTGAAGTATGTAATGGTTATGATCATTTTTCAAAACAGTTGTGAGAAACTTAAAAGATTATGCTGCTAATTGCTATGTTCTTAGTGAACATGGCACAAGAAAAAGGAAAAGGACTACTCATTAGATAACCCCCTTTGACCAAAAATAGGGTTAAAAGAAAAATTATTTGCTTAGCATTTCAAAACTAAAATATTCAGAAAAGTTATGCAGATTTTATTTTACTATTTCACACTATGATATTTGTAAATAATATATATTTTTAAATACTACTTTATGTACAATTTAACCTAAATTGTACATAAAGTATATGTACAATTTAGGTATCAAAGGCGAGTTTTTTTGCCATGAGACAATCTCCACCAGTTAATATATTATGACATTTTACTGACCACAAATTAACATCTGCACCCAATAATGTCAAACATCTGTTGAGAGGCGGAATGATGGCCCTTGTGATGTAGTAGACTGCATTGATTCTTAGTCTCGTATCAGCCAACAGATCGCTTGGATGGTGAGCAAGCCTAATTAGGGCTTCACCAGGAGCTCCAGATACTATTACATATGGCAGGCGTTCACCATCACGTGGTTCCTTCCTCTGATCTTGTGTTTTAAATTGCCTACACAACGATACAATTAAAACATTAACATTCATATTTAATAATCGATATAAAGAAAATACATCCCAAATATTATATTGGTAAGTGTAAAATTTAATTTAGAAAATCATCTTTAATTTTTTGGACATATCGAAAGTGTGAATCGAAGGGGAAGACTTAGAAAAATGTTGTAGGACCATGTTTTTCAACTTTTTAACGAAGGCAATGTAAGGAGCTTCAACAACTGTCATGTGTGTATGACGTGATGTAGGAATGTGGAGAAGGCAAGAGTGTGTGTCAGGATAGAGACAGGTGGTGCTCTATTCTCTCTGCCTATCCTACCCGGGCTCGGCATGATGTTATTTTTATTTATTTGGGACACAAACAGACAGCTTGACATAAGAAGAAACATATTAAAAACAGAACAAACTAAACCTTGTGAAACTTCCGATAATGTGTGTCCTTTGTTAATCCAATAAATAGCCACATGATGGGAAGGAGTGGCGGTAAAGTGTGATAATTCAGTGTTGGCTAATGTATCAATATGACAAAGTGAAAAGCAAACAGTTACCTTGCGATTTCCAAAGCAGGAATACAAGCACCAGGTTTGTAGCTGTGCAGTCCCCGAAATTCCTTTGCAAATATAAAATCTCTAATATTACACCGTCCTTCAACAATTTTTTGAAACTCGCGGCAGATATAGGATTTGACCTTGCTAACGTCGCAGGTATCAAACAAAATGCGTAATGTTTTTTCCAGCATCTAAAGATTTGTATTAAATTATATTTTTCGAACGTGTAAAACAAAAATATTGATATTTAAAAGTTTTATTTTATATACCTTAGCTGCTACAGGACAGCCATCTCTTCTGACAGTTTCGATACCTTTAGCACAATATTCTGGAACCTTTTGATCTTTGCTCTCGTACATATAACCCACATAACGTTTTTTTGTTTGCAGTATACACGGATGAAATATCTAGAAATAATATCATGTTTACCATAAATTTCTTACCTAATAAAAATATTCCATTAATTTAAATAACTACACATAGCTTGTAGAAGCGAATAGTAATGGTTAACCATTGTTATTACTACCTTTAGAAACAATTGGCATCTAATCTAATAAAAAAAATTAATGCTCTGTGAGGCCCTTGATGTCAACATTGCCAACATTGATGTATGCTTCTCGGATTTGGGTGCTTAGTAAGACTAACGGAAAGACAACTGCAGAGTTTTGAGAGAATAACTCTTCACAGAGTGTATGAAGCTGTGAGTGAAATGGCACATCTAAATGGGCGGTCTATATAATAAACGTTAATGATATTACACTAAATGCTTGACTACCACCCAACCGTAAGGATGCTGAAGTGTTGATATACCAAAATTATGGCAAATGGACAGTGTTAACAAGAATGCAGTAGCACTGAACCTGAGAAGATGGAGGCTTTTAATCATAGACAGATCAAAATGGAGAAGATTCTTAGATTCATGCCATGGTCCACCTAAGGTTTGTCATACTTATGATAACGATGATGAGTACATAACTTGCACAAGTGAAATAGTAAAAAGAAAGAAATACTGAACAATAGTATTGCTCCAGGGTGATACAAGATCTACAAATTTTATGAGTACCAGCATAGCATCACTTTCTTATTTAAATTTGTCATGAATATGCCAATAAAAGGAATTATAAATAAATCATAACAATTATTTCATTACCTTCTCTAATTTTAATTTAACCGGAGTTGGATTCGCATTGGTTACTGCTTCCGCTATTTCAGCACCAATATCAAATGCATCAGATCTGCTTCTACCAGGCACAAGCACAAACAGAGAATCTGTATCGCCATACACAACCTAGAAGAAAACATTATTAATCCTTCATTCTTACAATTGTGACTCCCATGTAGCATCCTCCGACCTAGATAGTGATTAATATAAGGTAAAATATAAAAAAAATATATTATAAGAGGACCTTTGCATTCCATTTGGGAGTATCTTCAACTAACTTGATAGCTCTCAATAATGTTTCCCTTCCTTTAGAAACGACACTGTCTCCAACTTCGATACATGGCATTCTACCACTGAAATTAGCTGCTGTATATCCATATGTCACATTAGCAATCAGTTTTAGACCTAAAAACAAAATTATTCAATAAATAAATATGCGTTATATTGGGTCGTCAATTTACTTTAAAATGTTTTATTATCTTACAAATTAATATTAATATTCTTGTATATATGTATAATTTATAACTTATTCTTGTATATATGTATAATTATATGTGAGTGTGGTATGGACCGAGAGATCTTACATAGCGTCAGAGAGGTTCG
>JAPMAF010000118.1:0-18587 GCA_026537445.1 Silvatares holzenthali | reverse complement strand
TGTAAATGCTGTGTAGCAGTCGGAGGAGAGATTGAAAACCTGGTTATTCAGTTCTAGTCATGAAACATGGATAAATAATTAACGTGGCTTATAATACTGAACGGTGGTATTGCTCCAGAGTGATACAAGATTTACCACTCTTTTCCAGTTCAGAGTGCTGTATATTTTTTAAATGCAAGTTTTTGCTGTTTTTGTGTTTAAATATATTTTTACACACATTTTTTTAAAGCTGAATAGAAAAATGCATTTTTGATACATATTTTTTTCACTCCGGCGGGATTCGAACCCGCGACCTTCAGCGTTCCTTCAACGTTTTAGTCAAGTGTCTTTAACCACTCGACCACGAGGTGATAAAAGGCGATAGGAATTCACGTTTTCGCCTATTTAAGCAATTATTTTACACTTAGTTTTCTCATTCATTTTCTACTCATATAAACATCGACTCAATATTTCTCCAATCGTTGTCATAATTTTCTCCTAATACAAATATACACGTAAATATATTAAAAACTACAAGTAAAGATATTTACAAAGAGAGAAGTGAAATAGTAAGGTATAAGAAAAGAAAATGAAGCTCTCATTAGGCAGAGGTAAAGAAATAATTTCAATATATTCATGCTCATATCCATACTCACATGCACAAAGGCATACATAGGATCATATACGTGCAGAGCAAGATAAATTTAAAGGTGAGAGTTTTGCCTGTGTCATGCAACATTTAAAGGCTTTATATTATTTTTCTTGTGGCACGCCATCAACACAAAAAAAAAATATTTAAATTTTTTAATAAGCACGCCGAATAAGGTTTGCAATCACTGTTCTAGAACGATTTTAAAAATGCATTTGTGTGGAACAGAATTCCACAGACTAGGAAGCAGATGTTTTAATTTATTTATTTATTTTTGGATAATTTTATAGCGCTGTTTCGTGATGTAACATCACCCCAAGAGCGCTTTACATTTTTTTATACATAAAAAATAAAAATCATTGGACGCATGCTCGGACACAAACATCCAAGGTTTGATTATATTTCGCTCGCTCTATAAATATTTCGAATTTATGTACAAGTACGTACATTTGCATGTATGCACAGACTATTACATTCAACGATCTTGTAGATATCAAACCTTAAGAATTGGGAATCAATATTATGAAACATTTTCGCTGGGAATCGTACTTGAATCGGGTTAATGTTAAAAAAATGTTTGACTTACCGAAACAAGCAATATGTGCCCTTAAAGTAATAAAAATGTGTTTCATGACGAAATATTTCATGCACAATGTGGGTAATATAATATGCAATAAATAAGTAAAGCGTCCTTAGAGATGTACTTACTCATACTTATCGCGTTGCTCATGAAATCATACCCACATTAATATACAAGTGTATATGTATATCAAAAGTATTTGTATACGGTTAAAATATATTTACGTTATAGTTTATAGTTCTAATGATTTGTATAGGTCAAAAGAAGCGACGTAAAAACAGTTTTTAATTTTTCTCTATTTTTGTTATTTTTTTTCTCATTGTACTAAATATTTCTGTAGTTTAAAATGCATATACAATTTACTTGTTTCTGTTTTTTTTAAGTTGCAAAATTATTAAAAATTTATAGTCGAGTTGGACCACGTTTCCTTCTACTTTGAGGATTTATTTTATTTATCATTTGTATGAACGTTGTATCAAATGTTTATTATTGTATTTATTATACATATGTATGTTTATACGGCAGTCTCTGTGTTTGTGATTAAAATAAATGTAGGTAGGTAGGCTTTATAGAGACCAGCAAAAAACTATAGCAAAATATGTTTTTTCTTATTAGTTTCTCATTTTTCAATTAGTATCCTCACTACTGAGAGTGGTGATTAAATTAACAAAATGCGTTTAGAATATACCCTAAAGCTGATGTTCTCTGTTTATATAATCAATCTTCTTTGGAATCCGAATACAGTTAGACATTCAAGAATAGACATACAGGAGGCACGAGGCTAATTTTTAAGGGTATATAAACACGTTGTTTTAGATAATTTTAGGTTCGAGCAACGTATTTTAAATATCATCATGTTCACAGTAGGGTCTAAATGGTCTACACAACAAAATTCACACGTCTATACTAACGATCGTCAAAAATTGCAGCACAAGTTGGACAACCTATATTAGCACAGCGTTGAATTGTCAATAGTGTTCAAATTGTAGGTTTTCTAATCACATCGCAAATGTAAGTGCCACTGGGTCTGAGCTAGTTCACAGTCATGGATTAACTCAAATAAATATTGGTAAACATACAAAATGACACCAGCTGCCTTCCCGAAGGATTAGGAATAGAGTTAATTCATTTTGCCATAAGGTAGTATTCTATATTTCATACTTCAATTCTACCTTCGATTCTCCTTTTACCTCCACCGTAGAAGCAGTGGTGTGGTTGGCTGCTTTATCGACGCCCATCGGAATACCTTTACTAGATTGTACCTACGTATCATTTTATTAAATAAAGTCAAATTTTAGTTAACTGTTGCTATCATTATCGACTGATTTCCTTTGTAGTAACTTTACGATAAAAGACCTAGACATCTTTAATGTTAGTGCGCTTGATTTTGTTTAAAAATAATTCCACGCTTTACTGGTCGAGAGATAGGTATTAACAATTACGGCCAATTTATTTCGAATTATTCGTTACGAATCTTTAATTTACAATACTAGATTTTTTTCATCTACGGTTTTATGTAAAGTTCTGTTCAACTGCTTAATCAATGTCGACTAGCATGGTAAAAGTGACAACCAATTATTATAAACGCTAACTATAGGATGTTAAATCGAGCTGAATATATTGCCGTCGTATTTATTACAATTTTGAAACGATATTTTTAAAATGCAAACAATATTTCTTTAACGAAAAGAGTGGCCATCCTAAAAAAATATTTTAATTTTTTTTTGAGAACTCATCGTTTCTCTCGCTGCTCTCTGAACCATTTTATTTATTACCTAAATTTAATCCGAGTGTATCGGCAAATTCTACAGTGAATAAGAACAAATTGTATGTTTCTGTCTAATAGGAGTCTCCACATCTTGACAAGGCACATTTAGAATAATAATATACAATATATCATCAAGTCGTTTCCCAAAGGAGTAAGCAGAGAGAATCTAGCGCCACACCACTTTATCCTGGCATTAGTCTTGCTTCATCCATCTCATGTATACTCTGCGATTATTACAACTATGAATAAAGCCATCGACTATGAATAGAGTATTCGAGTTTGTATTTATCACATTTAGAATATAGTATATCCCCTAAATATTAGTCTTTCTGACAATACATGTTATGAAACATGTTAATTTTTTAACTTTTGCTATTTTTAAAATGATGCACGTC
Source organism: Silvatares holzenthali (assembly GCA_026537445.1). Classification (NCBI taxonomy): domain Eukaryota; kingdom Metazoa; phylum Arthropoda; class Insecta; order Trichoptera; family Pisuliidae; genus Silvatares; species Silvatares holzenthali. Next base: position 15,216 of record JAPMAF010000118.1, on the reverse strand, counting down.
CACCTAGCTGTATTCTGGTTTCTGAATTCGAAGTAAATACAAAGAGATGAATTCTAAACATTACCTCATTGAGAGGTACCTCAAAATTTAACTCTTGTTCCGATATCGCGAGATTATTCTTAACTCCTCGGTCTCCAGTTTAGACCAAGAAAATCCAGGTTCCTTTGAAAGGCGTCAAATTTCAAGCCGTTTTTTAATTAGCTTTCTTCGTCTCCAGTTTGATTGAAATGACAAATCAAGAAAGTCACTATGCAATAACTCGCAAAAGGTTGCATTGCATACTTTAATTACCTTAAACATACGCTAGGCCCTTCTGTCTTGCTTTATTGTTTGTTCGTTGATTGAATATATTTGAACATATGTCTTAGAAGACCTTAAAATTGTATTGCGCTTGGGGCCCCTTTGGTGATAGGTCTGAATGCCGGAGTTTAAAATTTACCAACAAAATTACATTTAACAGCATTGATGTGATTTGTATATCTTTATGTAGGAGTTACTATCAAACACACATTTAACTACAGTGCAAGAATTCAATCTCAAAGTTTGTATTACTTAGCAGTCGCCAATCTCCGCAATGACTAAAATAGCGAGGAAGAAGATAAAAGCGCGTAGAGAAAAAATACTATTTAATAAACCACCACTTACTGCTGGTCTTCGGCCGTTAGAGCACAGAAGAAAGGTCGGGATGGTCTGCTTGTTTTACTGATATTTTCATAGAAGATGCTCTCGGGAACTGGCATCATCGATTCCTCGGGCTGCTGTGTTTGGCAGAGCTACGCATTTTGCGAACGTCCGTCACCACTTCACAGTTGATATTGAGTGCATGAGAACTAACAGATTCTCTAAATCTTTCTTATGTGAGATGGCCCGGCTGTAGAATGACTTTCCGTCATCTGATTTTCCTTCTACCTATAACATAGGCCTCTTCAAGTCCCTGGTTAATTCTACCCTATTTCTAAATCTTCCTCATCCCACATAGCGTCTTATGATGTTATAGGCCTGTTTCGGTGGTGCCTTCTATGCAGGAATACTTGAAAAAAATGTAATGAACATATCTATTTGTATAAATACAGTAACCGTAATATTTATTTTATATTCTAGCAGAAGATATTAAATAATCTAACTGCATTTTGATCGCTAACACTAGCAGACTACGCAGGCTTTATATATATAGTAACACAACCTGTAGAATTTGATGGTATTTACTCGCTTTTGCGCGTGGGCATTGCAAGTACCGAAGTACCTCTCACAATATTATGTAATATTGCAATCTGATTGAGCCACTTCCATAAATTAAATTCATCATTAAACATCTCTTGGGGTCTCACACATCAAAAAAGGTCATTGCTAATCGGTTAAAAAAAGGTTGCACTAACAATAAATACAGCAAATAAAACGAGAGAAATAATATCGTACGGGATGTCAAGGAGAGATTGATCACATTTGTGTTTTTCTTCACCAATGTACGCGAACATTTCCGCTGATATTCAATGGTTTGTCAGAAAACAAAGCGCGACATGATGCAAATTAGTTGACGTTGTTATAATGAAGGATTTTACTCAAACAAAATGGATAAGTCACGCCTTTGTGTCGAGACGACCTCGTACGTGAAATTGTACGTAATTACCACGCATATATTACATGCGCTTAGACGTAAAAATACATTGAACTCGACCATTGACTGCATTATACATCATATCAGTGTTCATTTTTGATGCCATCGTTATCCTTACGATTTTGAATACAGAATACATCACTGTTTTTTTATGAATTCCGCACAGAAGACACAGTTAGAGCAGGTCTCTAATATCCTAGGGCACTATGTGGGATAAGGAAGACTTAGAGATAGGGTGGAATTAACTGGGTTTGAAAAGGCCCATGTTAAAGGTGGAAAGAAATACAGATGACGGAATATCATTCACACACACACACACAAGAAAGACTTGAGAATCTATTAGTTCTCATGTGTTTTATATCAACTGTGAAGGGTTGACGGGTGTTCACAAAATGCATAGCTCTACAAAATAAAGCAGCCCGAGAAATCGGTGACGCCAGTGCCAGAAATCAGAGCATCTTCCATGAAATTATTGACAAAATAACAGATCGATCTTTCTTATTTGCTTCAGCGGCTGAAGACCAGCAGTGAGAGCTGGATTATTTATTAAACGAAACACATCATTCCCTATCTTCTCCTACGCTCCAATGACAGAAGGACATTTGTGAGTGCTACATCATTGGTCAGATGTATGAAATGGTCTCTGAATGGAATCGAGCAGGTCCTTTAGATAAAGAGGTGTTCCTGACTAATAATGACATCAAGATAATTGATAATTTATACAGTAAGTTCTTCGTTTAGTCCAAGGGAATTCAAAAGCATAATAATGCATTCCATTCCTTCGCCCTCAGTGCTCTATTGCGCACAGAAATATCAATCTGAGGAGAAATATCATGAAGCATATACGATACTCATATGTTAATAAAGAAAAACATGCATTATATTGATAATAATCTAAGATCTTTCGAAATAAATGTGTTTTTGAGTACTTGTTATCTTAAATTCAAATTAAAAAAAAACATACAATGAGAAAAAATGTAAGATGTCAGTTTAATCTTGGATGTAATCTTTTATTTCAGAACTTAATGCAACATGGAGTGGCAATCGAAAAGATGTTTTATATTGCAATTCTGCATTTTCACGGTGGCATTCGTATGTGTGTCAACTCAAATGATATTCCCAGAAACTAAGGATTATGCAGAAAACATACAGTGAGTTACTGCTGATACTGTATTGTTCTATACTCTCACCGATGTTGAAACAATTCAGACATGTTTTATTTCATTTCAGGGCCAGTTTCGTTGAAAATGCAGGTGACAGTGACCAACCTGATTATGGAGCAAATGCTGTGTCTGCAGATGGAATAGGCAATGGTGGATCAGAAAATAGAATTTCGAGGGGATTAAATGATTTTGCACTAAACATGAACAAAGCCATTCTTGCGAATCAAAATGGAAATAATATCGCTATATCCCCTCTGAGTATCGCAGGTTATTAATTGATCATTGTTTTAGGAGATCTTATTTGAAGAATTAAAATGTATTTCAACTTAACCATAAGTATTCTCATTATTTTAGGAGCCTTAACATTACTACTGCTTGGAAGTGTTGGAAAAACATATATAGAAATTGCATCCGCTTTGGGTTTCTTCAATGGTAAGTATTTTTTATGCAATATAGTAATATAATAAAGACGGTTAAGAAAAAGGAAGTATTTGTAGATATTGCGGACAGCCAGAGTATCCACAGGGAGTTTGGGTCTCTGATTGATAAAATAACGAGAAAAGGAGAGTATGCAACACTTTATAATGGTGAGATGCCCAATGTTACTTATGGAAGCTCACTCTTTGTGCAAGACAATGTTCCCATTAGGGAGCAATATGAGGAATTTGTAAAGTCAGTCTACAGGAGCACTGTAGTGCGCACAGATTTTAAAAATGGACCCAACGCACAAGCCATTATCAACAGGTACTTATATATAGATATTCTACTGTGATTTATAGTATTTTATGAAACCAAATTAATCAAGCATTCGTTAAATACACATTTTAACCAATGTGGAGAGATGATATAAATGATTATCATTTAAAAAAGTGAATGGAAAATGTTTACTTCTGAGGTGCCCGCAGCTTTCTCTAATTTACATTAATTGTTTCATCTCCTTACGTATTTTAGCAGCAGCAATGGCTCTATTTATATAGATATCACATAAGAAATTTTACAGTTAAGCTACAATATCATAGTAGCATCAGATATCTCATATTATATAGTACTCTAAAGCATTCTTCATTTTTCATCGAATCGTCTGTAGAGAAGCACAGTCCACTACCTGGTTCTTATAATTTGTAATCTGAACTGTTGTATCGATTACTTTAGTTCCCTGTTTTTCCGTGTTCAATATATGGTTTTGCAATGAGATGCTAAGCATTGTTTGTTTCATTAAATAAACGGTCAAAAATATGTGTAAGAATCTATTTCCTTCAAACTGTACGACTATTATTCTGTTAAATCTCTAATGCATGTTTTAAAAAAATATATTTATTTATTTTTATAGAGATATACAACACCGAGAGTGGCGTATCAGTATCTTGTACTATTTCTATACTAAGCTAATTCTCAGCTTGGACATAATATATAACTTCATAGCTTGGACATATGTTTTTTATATCAACTGTGAAGGGTTGACGGGTGTTCACAAAATGTATAGCTCTACAAAATAAAGCAGCCCGAGAAATCGGTGACGCCAGTGCCAGAAATCAGAGCATCTTCCATGAAATTATTGACAAAATAACAGATCGATCTTTCTTATTTGCTTTTTATTATTATTATATGTTATCTCTAATTTCTGCTTGTGTTGTAGAAATTAGAGATAACATTATGTTCTAGCTGAGATTTGAGCATGCATTTTTGCCTGTAGGTAGACTGATGTACGTATCCCCTCTGCTATTATGCTACCTGTTTAAGTATAACTGGCCCACAGGTTGCCACAGTTTATATTTAAAAAAAATATCAGGAACAACTTTTCTTTACTTTTATCTTCCAATATAATTTATAAACCATTATGTACATTTATAGATGGGTAAACGATGCCACCAATGGGCGTATACAGGAAATTCTTGAAAATCCTCCACCTCAAGAAACAAGGCTAATAATCACAAATGCAATGTATTTCAAAGGCATGTGGGAGAAATTCTTTTTGGATGGAGCAACTAGAAAGTGAGTAATTAAATAAGTTTCATGTGTTTGATTAAATAATTCAACACATGAATTATAATTATGATTTTTATGTAATCTAGGGCACCGTTTACATTGGACAAAAGATATCCACAGCAGACAATCCAAGTTGACATGATGGCCAATGAAGGACCTTTTCCTTACTACAAATCAAGAGAATTAGGTATAATAATGATAAAGACTTCTATCTACAATTAAACAAACATTTAAACTGCCTACAGTCTAAAATCTATTTCAATAAATTTTAGGATGCATGATACTTGGATTGCCATATAAAGGAAAAAATACCATGTTATATGCGATCAAACCAATAGATGCAGTGCAGAAAAATATTGGACAAATTGTGAATGAATTAACAGCAGATTCTCTCGAAGGCTTAATCAGAAGAACAAGAAGCCAATCAACGATTGTTACTTTTCCAAAAATGAGATTATCCTCTAGTTACGATCTTAAATCGAGCTTACAAAATTTAGGAATAACAAGCCTATTTTCAAGTGCTAAAGCAAATTTGGCACTCTTGTCTCCATTACAGGGGCTGAACACACCATACATGCAAGATAGATATGTTCAATCCGAGGATGGCAAGGATCAGTTCATCTTTTCAAGATTAGGAGCCGGAGAAGGATTTGGCAAAAATAATAATTGTTCATACTTATTCCAATCGAATAATTCATTGGGAACAACTTGCACCACAGTGGAGACTATCAATAACCAAAATGTAACAGTTGTATACAAACAGATAGATGATAAAATTGGAAGGCGTATTATAAAGAGGAGTGTCAAAATAAATTTAATCAAAAACAAAAATTATAGAGCACGCAGGCAAGTTGGTATGAATACATGGAATCCTGGTCTCTATGTTGATGCTGTATTGCATAAAGTGGACATTGACATAACAGGTAAATTAATTACAAATTATTCAAAAAACCCGCATTTGCATTAAAAAAAATTAAAATACTAAAATAATTCAAATGCCTATGGTAGTGTAAAAACATAATACAATTAGACAGATATTTTGATTTTTAACATTTGTATTGAGATTATCTAAATAGAAAAAAACTGTAATCATCATTTCTTTTTGTTCATTATGAACTGTCAAATATCTTTAAATGAAATTGTGATAAAAATTATGAATACTAACTACCAGGGACGTATTTCTCAAAGAGTGTAAGTGGTGATTGCCCAGAGTAGCATGTATTTTGGGCTTACAAGGGACAGCAAAATGACCATGTGTTTGTTTTTTTGGTCATTCATCCCTGTTTTTTAAGTTCCACATGAGTATTTTATAAGAATCAAAATAAGTTTTGAAATATGTCCCTGAATATTAAGTAAGCATTTATCAAATTTAAATGTTCAGTTTAAACATACAGAAATGTTACCACATGTAAATAAATTTATTAGTTTAATGAAGTTTGGCAAGCGATCCAAAAGTACCTATGTCAATAAAAAAAAACATTTTGATAGACATTGACATTTGCACTGCGGGAATCAAGTTCAAACAGTTTTTACCAACTTAAAAAAAACATATTTTTATTTTACAGAAACTGGTACTGAAGCCGCAGCCGCAACTGCTGTGTTGATCAGCCGTGATGGTAGGAGACCTGTCTTCACAGCTAATGAACCATTTTTCTTCGTTATCCGAGATGAAGATTCAAAATTCATTTTATTTAGCGCTATTGTATACAAACCGAACATGTAAAAAAACAGTTTGAATCTATTGATTAATCACATTTAATTGTTTATATAACATTGTTGAAGTGACATCGTAAAATAAAACCAAATAATGATTTTAACACATGCATCAATGTATAGATGCACTGCTGTGACTGATTGTAGTAATGCACGTATGAACATTTACATAGTTTGCATTCTTTATAATAGAAAATTGAGGAATGTATTGTCTCAATGATAAGTATTTTGTAAACCAAATATATTTAAGGGTTAAGAACAAGCACTTATTTATTGTAGGTGGATCTTGCCATGAATATGAAGTAAGAATATAGAAATGTAATGCCATGTAGCATGTTGGAATGTTACTTTTGAACAATAAACAGTATTTTTATTTTTAGAAATAATTCTTAATATAAGTCGATTTTGTATGTTGACTATTCAAATTTAATATGTAGACGTAAAGTCTCATCTATTTTGTTGTATTACATTTATTCTATTGGTCAATTGCTGTTTCCATTCTTCTTCAGTAATACTGTGAGCCCAATCCGGGAACGAAGATGGGGGTAGACTAAAATTTGCCATAGCTGTCATCACCTGAAATTAAATTGAAATATAAGTACACCAAAGCATGTCATAAAATTCAAAGGTAAAGCATTAACATTAACTCATTAGTGATTGATATATTTTTCAGTTGTTTTTTGGGAACACATGTTTTGTTGCATATTATTCAGAGTTCATAAAAATAAACGAAATAGAGTATGGTATAATATTTTACATTGTTGACTTCATTGCTATGCTTTTTTAAAAAAAATAAAAATACATAACAATGAAATAAAAAAAAAACAATATATTAAATTGTTTTTAGGGTGGGTTTATACAGAAGCTGCGATTAATGATAAGAGCAAAGACACTAGCGAAGAATACAAAAACGAAAAAGTTTACCTTGTAAAATAGAGCTATTTACCTTGGAGCTAGTGGGTCAGTTATACTGATCTTTAATAATATTTTTATTGTATATGATAATTTTAGTAGAGATAAGGCATATCTATATAATTGATGTAAAGAATATTTGTCCAGGGCCGTATGCATTTTGAGAAGGCTTTGGAGCTTGCAAGGGGCGGCAAAAGTATCTCCATGAGCCTTATTTTTAGAAATCAAGCACCCAGGGCAAAATATTGAAATACATCCTTAGTTAATATGAAAATGTCGTAATGTAAATTTTGAATAAAGGTATTTAACTTAAAAATATCATCTGGCAATTACTGATTAACCCACGTTAATTTTAATGGTAAAATGTTTAAATTCTATAATGGATTTATACTACTTGGGCTTGTCAGCTTTGCTCTGCTATTATCTCAGCTCCAATGTGTATATTACGTAGAACCGGAACACTAACCAATTTTCTTGCCTCTGCTCTCAGTGCTGCTCCAATTGATCATCATAGCTTCTATGTGAACTACTTAACCATGAGCGACACATATTGTATAAATGGTGAAACTACGATGCTTGAGTTGATGTTTGGATAAATATTCTTATCTGCAGTAGACTTGAATGTGAGTAATGTTAACTAAATGTAAAATTTTGATTTTTTAAACAACAAATGTGTATTAATCCTTCTCTTTCCATTTTATGATAATCAGAATTGTTTGACACAAAATTACTGCATCAGCTTACTATGCTTTATTCAATATATTCCTTCTAAGGAATGTTTGAAAATGGCTCGAAAATAATAGTACATATACACATGATGAATAAAATGAAAGAGAAATCATCACACCGCTTAGTGTCACAAATAATCAATCTTGAAGAAAAATTGTGAATTATGCTAATAAAATAGGGTCTGCCCAAAAAGTTAAAGCACATGGGTTTTGTAATAGTGACGTATGAAGCATTCACGAGGAGACCGATGGAACTAAATTGCATAATATTTGTAAATGTATTATAACGAAACATTTACACTGTATTTTTCTTAAAATATGTATTCTTATGTAATGAGTGAGATTACACACCACTGTTCTCGATTTAGAATAAACATATTTTTAAATTTATTTATTTTATCATAGTAAATAATAAGATGAAATTAAATATTTCTAATAAAAATATCACAAAAATAAAGAAAATATACCTCATGAGCTCTTTCCGAATTCATTTCAATGCTGGTGTCGTTTCTAGTTCCTGCCCACAATTCTCTAGACACTTCTCTGTCAACAGTTTCAATGGGTGGTAAATTGGGAGTAGATACGTCTATGTTAGCACTTTGTATCTGCATTTCTTGGGGTTCGTCATTCTGGAAATATAAAATAATAATAATAAGAATCTTCAAAGCTAAATTATAAGGCAACAAAATGTATAAAATATATACCTCATCTTCATCCTCACTGCTGTCACTCGATTCAATCGAACCGTTCCAAGGTATCAATTCATTTTCATCGGTTGGTCCTAATGGCAAAGGTGCATAACCGTCATAATTATTTATTTCCATATCATCATCGTCGCTATCGACTACTCTCTCCATAATATCTCCGTTGCTGCACAGCGGTGGACTTAGTTCATCGCGTAGAGCCTCAGGAGGATCGGGTGATCCTTTATTCACCATTGCGTATAGTCTTTCAACAATTTTTCAAGAAACAACGAAGTATTCGCAAAACGGCTTAATGCTCGAGAAGAATATAGAAAACTGAACGATAAATTGACAGTATTTTGACAGTGCTTATTGAGTGCTGCCATTTAAACACCGATATATTTTTAAATATTATTTTGAGGAACCTATCTATACATTTATTAAGAAGATAAGTGAAGGTCCGTCCTAAATATCACCATCGTTGTCATCGCCAAAACAGTTATGGCTGGCGAAAGACACATACTTCAGAAAGATACACAAATTAGATTAGATATGTAATAATGTAATTGTTTACATTCATAATTTTATTTTTATCTGGCAATCAACAAGGTTATAATTTCTATGGTCAAAACTTGACAACTGTCAAAAAAGCATTTGTTTAGGGCTATGTTTTCATTGAATGTTAGCAATGAAAACTAAACCGCCCTCATCGAACTCTAGCGCCAATGTCAATTCTAGTAGCGGCAGGTCGCATACTAGAAAATCTAGCCATAGTAGGGATAGGGACAAGAAACGTTCTGGGCCCTCAGGGGAATCGGGAGCTTCGAGCCAATGTGACACTCCACCTTTGAATGAAAAGGTATTAATATGATTTCAATATATTGTTCCGGGTATTTATCTTACTGGAAGGCAACCAATGTTCGGTGTTTTTATTTTAGGATAGTTTGTCACATGGGAAATTTGCAGGTATCGGTGCTGAATCGGTCCAATGTATGGCTGAACAAGTTCTATCGGAGCAATTATCATCCGATGTTTGTACGAATCTCGCAGAGGATGTTAGCTATAAACTAAGGCAATTAATTCACGTATGTTGTTTTCGCTTTCATTATTTTCGAACTACCTAATCGTTTTCCTTATATTTTAAATAATTGTAAGATCGATGATTTTCTTTGATAATGTTACAGAACATAGCTCTTCACGCCCGTAACTCAAAAATTCAGAGGCTAGACGTGGATGATGTTAATACTGTATTAACATTGATGGATACAGAGCCAGTTCTTGGGCCATCATTACCCCAGTGGATTCCTATAGGAGAGAACAATACTGAAAATCTTTGCACCCCTTTGGTGAGCCATTTATATGTGTTACACTAATTAAGCCTGAGATCAGTTTGGATTGGCGAATATTTGGATTACTGGGATTAATTGACTGTTAAATCTGTATAAGTTTAAAAAAGGGCAGAGAATATCAAATTAATTACCATACAGTATTATGTTACACTATATTGGGTAGTATTGTGCAAATAACAGTACTGTATTAAATAATGTTTTGTTAATATATTGTCTTATAACTGGACATGTGTTTGATCAAATACGCTTGTTATCTAATATTTTCTATTTGATTAACATAATACATGTTTCATTATTATGTAATTTGTACTACAGTGTACTGTCTCTATAGAGTCAAGTGAACTCTGTGGAAATACAAGTATAAAAAGCTCTAGCCAACAATATTTATTATTATTTCACTACCTATGAATTTACTGCTAGTGAAGCAATTGTAATACGGTATTAATGTCATACTCATTTCAGCACATTTGTAATTTAAAATATTTGATAATTTTGGTTTGGATTTTCCCACTAACAAGGTTCTACTGTACATGTAGCACAAATTGTTAAATTATTACTCCATTATATTTGTTCCCTCCATTCTCTTTGAGTCACTATTCACTTGATTCTATAAAGCAACATTGTGTATTGCTTGATTGCTAATGATAAAATAATGTAATCATGTTAACAATTTATTATGTTAAAATATTGGCTGTAGTATGTTTCTTGTATCTATATAGCAATACAACAATATAATTTTATAAAATTTGGCAATTATATAATACACCATAACACCCCCTCCTCAAGGAGTAAACGAAGAGGATTAGCATCACACTTTTCTATCCTGACATACATATATCCCTACATAAATACTCTGCAATTATTACGATTATGAACAGAACCATCCATTAAAATTTTAGGAACGAAGAAAGGAGAGTTATATTATTTATTTATTTTTTTGTGTTAGGATCCAGTCATTGATGTAATGACCGCAGCTACTTTGCAACAATCCTTCTTCACTGTAACTCCGCCAACTTTATCAACTGTTTGGATAACCGACAATAAAAATATTTCCAGCACCAACACATTAAGCTCAACTATACAAAACTATTATATGAAAATGTCTAAAGGTGAATGCTTAAATTTGTTTAAAAAAAATTAAATTTACTTCATCCTGCATGATATAGCATTGTGATTGTCATTTACTTGTTTACTTTTATTTTTAGCTGTCCTGAGCAACAACAAACATCTCGTCAGAGTCGCATTGAACGATTTAAGTTCCAACACCCACATTGGTCCGATAGTACCAAATTTTTTAAATTTATCAATACTAGTTTTAAGCGAAGAGTCTATACCTGTTTTGGCACCTACAGCACATCAGATACTGCATAATCAAGCACTGAATATGCTGGAGGCCCTTTTAATCAATCCATCCTGTCCTGATACCGAGGTTACCTTACAGGTGAGAATGATTTTGTTTTATAAAGAAAAATGTTCTGTAAAAATAATTGTTTTTTATATGTTACATATGCCATTTTTATTACAGCTGCAAAAACTCTATCCTATATTGGTGTTCAATGTTCTAACTGAGAGCACTCTATCCGAGCAGATGTGTCGTATAATGTCTGCTTTAACAAACACCTGGCCTCATCTTGCACATATTGGTAAATTTTATGATTTCATTTAAATTACATTAATAAGTTTACACCAAATAATAATTGTAATGGAATGTCCAGATATTTAAACATATGTTGTAACTATACTCATACATTTGTTAAATATTGTATGACAGTTGTTCATACACTTGTATGAAAAAGTTTTATACACAAACTTTCATCTGTTTTCTGTAGATAACACATATTTTGAAGATATATTGTCTAATAATTGGATGTGTGTTTGATCAAATACGCTTGTTATCTTATTCTTTCTTTCTGATTAACTACAGATGTAGTCTAGTGCAAATACAACTATAGTCATAATCTAATCATTTCTGTATATCTGTTACATTGTTTTGTGTATATATTTATTTGTTATCAAAGTTAAATCAAAATAATGTTATCCAAATGTTTAATGGTAATAGGTGTCTTAACAAGATACAGTAAATGAAGCCTTTTGTCGCATTAGCTCTTTTGTGAGTTTTTTAACATATTTTTTTCTATTTTTTCATTTAATACTTTTTAGCATTTGTGGTTTTGATTTTCACACATCCTAGTGACAATTTGAGATGAAAAGAAAAATATGATAATATGTGTCTTTAACAAGATATAGTAAATTAAGCCTTTTGTCATATTAATTCTTTTGAGTTTTTTAACATAATTTTTTCATTTAATACTTTTTATCATTTGTGGGTTTTGATTTTCACACATCCTAGTGACAATATGCAATAAATAATATAAATAACACCACTCATTACCTTTATTAATCTGAACGCTTTTTTGTTAATTCTAAGACAGCATATTGTAATGAATGCCGAAAGCATCATGTAAATGAACTACCAAATATAAGTATGTTTATGCAGGTCCAAGTGTTGTAATGGATTATTTATCGCAAGGAGTTGAAGAAAGGTTGTCTGCACAGCTCGTTAGTTGTCTCGCTTCATTGGGAAGGCAGGCATTGGTCGATGGTCTTTATTCACAACTAAGAATGATCGAGGCAGTAGTCAGTGGGGATAACGTAAACATATTCTGTCCTGGATTGTATGAGGCGTTACTTGTAAGTATATCGCTTTGTTATATTTATTGCTTGTTGGATTAAGGTTTTAAACACTCTATAATGGATTGCACTTTCTTATTCTGCAATATATGCATTCTTAGTAAATTACCTACATTCAAAACATGTCAATTATTTAAATAATTTTACGCTTATTTTCATAATGCATTTTTTTCAGAATGCAGCGCATATTTTTATCAAACCGCATCCAAAGAACACATTCAATTCTGAAATGGCATTTATCGATGAAATGCTCTATGACATATTGGGAGACGCAATAATTCCTTACAGAATCTATTCTCTGGGTCCAGGTAAGGCAGTCACAATTTTCAAAAATTTCTAATAATTTGTATTGTTTCTAATAAATATTATAATTTTAGAAAACACTGAAGAATGTGTGCCAGCTCTTAAAGAAGATTTAGATGAATCACCGTACTCTCCTCCGAAAGTTGTAAAAAAGAAACCTAAATGTCGAATTGTCAAATATTTTCCAACAAAAAAAGAACACAATAGTCTATTCGAAGAAAGTGTATTTGATGTTTCTAACATATTATGTAATAAATATTCACGCAACATATTTTTCAACTTTGCTGGTAGTCGTCCATTGCAGACGCGCCCGAGAAGTGTGCTTCAAATGGAATCTCCCTACTTCCATACTTACCCTAATGGAAATGCTAATAGATACTCTATGGATAAAAGGGCAAAAGTTATTGTGGCCAACGGACTATTAAATCGGTTTATTTATACACTTCCCGGTAAAAAGAAAGAAGTTCCTAGATTAAAAGATTATACTTTGTAAAAATAATAAAATGTTTGCTATAAAATATTTTCTTTATTTTTGTTATTGTTCAGTCTGGAAAAATCCTCTACAATTGGCAATGTTTGAAGTGTACAATCAAGATGCAAATGGTTTGTGCGTCCTCAAATGATTTCTCAACGAAGTTTTCTCAATAAAGGATTTATTACATAATTGACAGACATGTGGTTTCTGCTCTGTGTGAATCATTTTGTGTTTTTTTAAAACATTTGCTGTCATGAATGAGTTCGTGCAGATGTTGCATGTATGAGGTCTTTCTCCAGTGTGTTGTCTCATGTGAATACGAAGATGGTAAGGTGATTTGTAACTCTTGGTGCAGTGACTACAAGAGAATGGTTTGAAATTGGAATGAGTTTTTATGTGCCTTTTCAACTCGTTTTGGTGCTTGAATCTTCTACTACAGTGAGGACACTCCAATTCTTTGATTTGTGTTAACCGCAAAAGATGCTCTCGTAGAGTGTCTTCACTTTTAAATATTTTTCCACAATGGTTGCAAACTGTTGTCTGGACATCACTGTGCATACGGTATCTATGACTCTGGAATTATTTTAAAAAGTATGAAATATATTTTTACAAGATTAAAAATAAATCACTCATTTACGATTTTGTTCACAATAAAATAAATTCCTTTAATGTAAATTTAAGAACAAGATATCTTTTATTTATTATTTACAGATAAATTACGGTTTATGGTGAGGTCAAACGTTTTTTGGAGGTATTTTAATATACTTCAGTGTGAAGCGAATTGAACACAATCGCATAACTTTAAGTTAATTATTCTAAAAACTGTTAATTTAAGTGTATTTTGGTTCTCATCAATAATTTGATTAATTAATACAGGAGTAGAATTGAGTATGTGTAAATACTTACAGATAATCCAGAATTAAATTTGAAAGACTGACCGCATGTGTGACAAATGTATGCTTTCACATCTGTGTGACATCTTAGATGAAGTACTAATGATCTCTTATATGAAAAGCTTGAAATGTTAAAGTTAAATTAGGAGTAAAATAGAAAATAAAGATTCACTACATTCTTGGATCTAATACTGACCATTTCCCACACAATTCACATTTGTTTGGTTTTATTCCTTTATGCACGAGATAATGCTCTTTTAGATTTTTCATGTCCTTAAATTCTTTAAGGCATATTTTGCAAAGTCCTGGAGGTTTAGATAAATGCTTTTTTCTAATGTGAAATTCGAGTTTGTCGATATTCAAAAATCTTTTGTTACATTTCCAACATCTCATTTGAGGCTCAGAATTTGATTGATGACTAAATCTGTTATAATGATAAATAATGTTTATTTTGATTAATTTTATAATAAGGTTAGTATTATATTAGTGGTTAGATGTAACCTGTTACCTGTGGGATAGTAAATCTGCCCAGTCGGCAGCTT
Source organism: Silvatares holzenthali (assembly GCA_026537445.1). NCBI lineage: Eukaryota > Metazoa > Arthropoda > Insecta > Trichoptera > Pisuliidae > Silvatares > Silvatares holzenthali. Next base: position 163 of record JAPMAF010000118.1, on the reverse strand, counting down.
TGTAGTTGCATATTTTGCATGAAGAATCATTAAGTCTATGCTCTTCCAGATGCTTATTAAGTTTCATATTATTGTTTTGATTCTCATGGCAAAGACCTGCCGAGATTATTTTTCAATAAAATGAATGCATTTCATCATTTAATGGCTGATAATTTCATCCTAC
>JAPMAF010000117.1:0-18645 GCA_026537445.1 Silvatares holzenthali | reverse complement strand
AAGGCATTTTATATAGATTTTTTTTCACTTCGGTGGGATTCTAGTCCGCAACCTCCAACGTTCCTCCAACGCTTTAGTCAAGTGTCTTTAATCACGAGGCCGATCTCGGATAGACATAGGCCATCTATACCTTTCCGAATTAGGAAAAAATGTGAATTTTGATGATGTGTTATTTGCACAATGTAAGTCCAAAAGATAAATATCTACACGGAACTATGATTTGATAGTTGGAAACATTTTTAGAGTTGACTTACCTAATAATCAGTTGATGATGACGAATGCAATCATTCAAATTATTATATATAATTCTCTCTTCAGATTCTGTGTAAATCTTATGATCGTTATCAGTATTTGAATCAATTACTTTTTTTACACCATCTTGAACATTGTCTATATTTGCTATGTTTTTAATTTCATCACGCAAAATTTCTAAATGTCCCGAGAGATGCCTGACAATAATGCAAAACATGACATCCCCAACAATGATAGAAGCCAAGCACTGATAACCATACAATATTTCAATAAAATACACTATTGCAAAGTTAAACATGTTTTCGGTGTCAAAGGGAATATTGAGAGTCAATGGTAATACTTTAGGGACATTTGTGTTTTTGTTAAATCCTCCACTACTTACATTACCCCATATATTAGAAGAATAGAAACCTATGGCCCCAATCCAAAAAATTACTGTATACATGTACACAACCATTTTGCATTCCTTCTCGCAGTCTTGAATCCGCTGGAAAATAAAATATTACATATTTTTGATGTTCTCAGTGGTTACTTTGTGATAGTTACGATTTTCCATTATGATTAAAAGAAAGAGTTTTCACTTTGTAATTTATTACTTTATTAAAAGAGTTGGTGTCGCGTTTCAGTTTTAATCAAACCATTTTCAAGCACTAACTGTTAGTTAATCATAATAAAATATTACGTTGGATTTCATCAGTGATTACTTTGTGGTAATTCATTTTAAAAAATAAACCATTTATTTTTACTTCTCGAGAGTTCTCGATAATGGCCCGTAAAGGGCTCGAAACATGTCAAACTCGTTTAAATAAAGAAGTGGTTGATTGCTAATCGATTGGGCGGTCCCATTCAAAATCGTTGGATGCGGACAGTTTTAGGTCATTAAATCTTTAGAATAATATTATAATAAAATAAGTAAATAAAAAATATGTATCAATAACAATATGGAATGTATGTTCTGAAATAAAAATTATTATTGTTATTATTATTATTAGTTAAAGTAAAAATAAAATGTTTATTTTTTATAAAATATTATAATTAATTTACGGCAGGTTGAAGTAAATAGAAAGACAGAGATAGCCATCAGAATATATGATCTTTGAAAAGGCACACAGCCTTACATATAAATATAACAATTTATCCTATTGTAATATATACACAATTTTTAGTTTGTAAAATGGGCGATTGCAAAGAAAGATAAGTGATGTGAAAACGCATTTCACTGGAAACTAAAGTATATGTGCTCAGACAATGAGATGTGAAGGGGCATGCTATCAGGCTATTCAGAGAGAGGAGTGGTTAGGCAAGAAAGAAGATCCTAATTTGACCCACTGCATATCATTTTAATCAGTATTTGTTTTCTGTTGCAGGCCAGAGAAGTTTTTATATATTTAATATGTTTAATATTTCAGATGTTCAGTTCTTCATTACTTATATGTATATGCTTTTAGATATAAAACGATTGCACATGACATTAAGTTTGGTTTATTTACAACACAAACATATGGGTCCTCTGCTTATTAAAAATTAACTAGACGATTCATTAACATGGGTCAACGAATATCCATAGAAGTATAGCTTCTGGTATTTCACTGAATTTGTTGCCGTGCATAGAATTATACAATACTACTTCATTTCAGTAGCATTTGGACAATCGTCACACCTTTGTTGGGAGTTTAGACATCACACACTAGTGGAGCTGACCGACTAGCATAGCTATTTCATGAGACAGGCTAGTGGGTAATGATAGATGCCTAGATCATTAAGAAAATCATTTAGAAGGCACCCAACACTGGCACTAGACATTTTAATATTAAGGTTTATTGAGGAATGTGGGATAGTGAAAAAAGTATGTATGACTTTAAGAATGGAGGTAATTTATTGGAACATCCAAACGGAAGGTTGAGAAGATTGACGGACAATGATTTTTTTAGTAACATTATAAAATGTTCTATTAGGTGTAAATGGAAATCAAACAAAATATTTGTGATTTAGTCAAGCATAATCATGACATACATAATCCTTTCGAAACCTTAAATATTTTACCTTTATTGTAAATTGAGTTTCCTTTTCATATTTAGATAAAATTATTTTGGTGGAGAACGTGTAAAGCAGATCTGCGTAAGCGCGTGAACGCACAACATAATTTATCAATCTAATCTGATAAACTATTCCGGTTATGAAGATAATAAACATTTCTCCAAGAGCATAAAGATCACCAGTATTATTGCAGATGTAAATGAATTCCAGTACAACCTTTAAAGTGTACAGCATATTCACGAAGTACATGTAACACATATAGCCAACACTATTGTAGCCATCCAATTTGTTCAATGGCCAAATCCCAACACTCAGCTGTTGTAATCTTAAAATTTTTATCAATTTGTCATGTTCCACTGCCATGATTGTAGTTTTATTGAAACTGAATGCTACTCCATATCAGCCATCTTTTTTATAATTTTAACCTGCTGCGATCACATTTTTTTCAGATGTATTCAATATTGAATATAACTAATATTATTTTGTCAGTTTAGATAAGAAATTTTGTCGACCTCATGTGGAGTGGTTAGGACACTTGACTAAAGCGTTGGAGAAATGCTGGAGATAGCGGATTCGAATCCCACTGGTGTGAAAAAAAAATTAAATATTTCATTTTGCGATTCAAATTTAAAAATAAATATATAAAAATATATTTTAATAAATCGAAAGAGCTAAAAATGCATTTAAAATTGTATATTTACTTTGGACTAGAAAAGAGTGGCAGATAATGTATCGCCCTGGAACAATCCCACCGTTAAATATTGTAAGCCACTTGAAATGGATTTATTTATGTTTCATGATTAGAACTAAATAATCAGGTTTTCAATCTCTCCTCCGACTGCTACACAGCATTTACATGTACAATTGCACTGAATGTTACAGATCCAGATGGATGGTGGTGTCATGGTGATGAGTAGTATATGATAGAAAAATGATATGCAAATTTCTACATTTCTTTCTCTATCATAGTTTGAAAACTAAGAAACTGTTAAATTTTCATAGTGCTCCTTTTTTTTCTTCATTTTGCTTTTAATATTTTGAAATAATTTGGTCCACTGAAATGAATCTATCACATACTATCACGCGAAGGTATATAGAGGTGAAGGCATGGAGGAAGGCAGGAAGTTATTGCAGGGAGGAAACACAGGTGCAGGCAGGTTATTCCAACTGTCAGGTCATCTCTCACAAGAAAAAGAATTATCAAGTCAATTTTTAGTACCATACAATACACAGAGGAAGAGAGGATCGAGCACCACACCACTCTATCCTGACATCTATCTCTTACTTCATCCATATTCATACTGATCTCATTATCTCATGTAACATTTTATTATGTTGCTAGTAGGTAACATTCGTAATCCATCAGTTCTTACTAGCTTCCTTATTAAACTTAAGTAAATTACCTTCGTTTTCCAAATCATACTCCTTTCGCTATCCCTCATTCCTCAACAAACCTTGGTGTCTACATGCCCAGTACCAGGGTTATGCGTCTTCTTAACAACCTGACGAATGCCTTGGGCATCTTTCACGACCCACTATTACGTATTATGGAACCATTGCATCTCTCCATATCATCATAAATCCTTACACCTTTGACAACTGACTCTTCCTGTTTACTCCCATCTACCTCCTATTTATTTGTTTTTGTTTTTCTTTTTGATATCAATTTTGCTTTTCATTTCTTTGTTTTGATCTTGTTATAATATTTTAATTTTAATTTATTTTTTCCCCTTTTCATATTTTGTTTTATGTTTGGTACATTGTACTGTTAAATAGATAAATAAATCTTCTCATGCATACTCTGCCATTATCATGATTACGAACAGAGTCATCGATTAGAATTTGGTCAATCTGATCATGTAAATTTCATATTTTGTAAACATTGTAAATTTTTCATACTAATCTCTCGGTATCCATTCGTTTAAATGCTCAAACCATCTCCAGGAATTTCTCTAAATTTTGTCAATGACGCTCACACCTGCTCCACATTCTTTCCTTATATTCCTTACTCTGTCAAATACTGTTTTACCACTAATTCTTCTAAGATATCTCATTTCAACAGCATATATTCTACCCGTGACGCTATCCTTATCGATTGCTCCTTTCAGAACTTTAGGAACAGGACCATGCAGTTGAGAACTCCTTTCGGGCTGTTCTCTCGTTTGATTAATGAGTCAATTAATTTCAACTGACATGCATATTGACAAGGAAACTTGATTCTTTTTCAGATGCGATGTGGTAGGACTGCAGCATTTATTCTATTCTCATTCTTTCCTTACCATGTCCAAGCTTCACTTCCGTACATCAAAGTTAGCACCAATACTACATTCTGCACTGCCATCCAACCACTCTTGGATAGCTTTTTGTTAATTAATTTTCATAAGAGATATATTTACTTTAATTAGATTATGTTACTAATAACACTCCCCAACCCAACTCGACCTGATGAAATACTACACTGACATGGATGGTTTGGAGGACACTGCAGTAAGTGGAAGGAAGTAGAAACAGCCCACAAACATTTGAGTCTATCAAACTAAAGCTTGATAGTGCAGTCAGAACATTGAAAAAGAAGCATGCTACCAACCTACTTTATTTATTTATTTATTCAACAGTACCAAATACAAGAAAAAAGAAATAATAAACAAGAAAAAGAAGTAATAATAAATAAATAATAAACAAGAAGAAAAAAGAAATAATAGACAATAATTAATATAAAAAAGCAAATATATGTAAAGTAAAGCAAAAGGGTGGTAGGAAAGGAAGAGACGGTTATCAAGGGATAGGGAAAGAGAGATAGGATTTATGATGATACAGAGAGATGCAATGTTTCCATAATGCGTGATAATGAGTCGTGAAATATGTCCAAAGCATTCGGTAGGTTTTGATTTGTCTCCAGTTCAGAAGTGTGTGCTGTAACATAATTCCCATATAATTTGCAAAATCATCCTACGTACAATTTGCAAGACTCTCAAATAAATTTCTCTGCCACATTGAATTTTGAACAAATGTAAAGCTTCTGCATTAAATTGTGTCATCAAACGCTTGAAAATATTTGAATTTGATCGCGAAATATAAGTCTATTATTTGTTCTTTTAGCTTTGCTGTCGGTATCTATTATTATGCAACAATAAATTGCTAGCAAATTAAATAAGACTTCAAAGGAATCGAAACCCTTTGATTTTTTTTTTATCAGCATATTTAATTTATCAAATTTGCTTTTCTGTTCCAGGTCTTTAATTAAGTGTACGTAATACATTGTATTATGAGGAAATACATTTGCAAAAAACAGGATCAAGTGGTAAGATTAAAGTTATGGAAGGCATCGTTTGTATATGGTGTGGACGATAACCTGTATGTATCAGAGTCAATGAAGACATTATGGAATGGATTAATATTACAAAAGTGGTGGAACGAGAGTGTGTAATGTATCCAAAGTTGTTCAACCTGTATTTGGACAGTTACATGAAAGAGTTGAAGGTAATGGATATAAGTGCAGAAATAAATGGGAAGAAAAATATGGTATGCAGATGGTGCAAGTGTAATTGATGAAGTTAAGAAAAATGTGTTGAGATGTAGAAGACGCCAAGCAGAGGGGCCATATAATGTATTATTTTCTCTAGGCAATTCATATTAACTTTATCCAATCTGAGGACCTGTCCTAGATTTATATTCTCTTAAACGTTTGCCAAATTGGTACTTAATATATGGCTCATTTACATACATGACTTGAAAGATGATATTTTGATGAAGATTACGGGAACAGGATCTAACATAATAAATGAAACAAAGTTTGGAATATATGTATCAATAAATTTATTAAATCCATCACCGAGTGGACAAAGATAGTTTAGCATTTGGACAAAGTCTTATCAGAATCACACGGTGATGCGTATTTATCACAAAATTTTTGAACATCCTTTGTAGTTTTCAGTAAGCAATCAAGTATAAATAATGAGGCTCCTATTATACAAAACATAAACATGCAAGGTTTCTGAAAATTATTAATTCTAAAATAATCACAGCATTGCTATATACGACAAACTTACTAGAAGTGGTACAAATTAAACATAGAACCTTACCAATCTTTTAGCTTGATTTTTCCAACTTACCTCAAATTGGTTCACCGTAATTAATCTAGGACACAGATGAATATTATTCAATGTGAGTGGCCAGAAAATAAAAGGGCAAAATTGGATTCGTTTGCCATCCATAGGTACGCTACCATGGAACTGGGATATTTATGATAATTAAATAAACTGGGTAATTCTGTAGCGAATTTGTCATTAGAAATATTTAGAATAAATATATTTTATTGCATCACTAAGCCTTTCTTTATTTTTAAATGTTTATTATGAGTTTTATTACTTAGTTTCAGAAACCCTACAAAATTCATCATCTTAAAAACTGTAATTCTTTAGTACAAAAAGAACTAAGGTTATACTTTATAGCATCTATTAAACTGTAGGTCTGATTGGTATTTGATATTGTGTTGTAGAAATATTGAAACAACGAATTACTCTTACGATTAAAAGAAAGCGGAAATCAACGATTTAATATTACTTCGTTTATATTTTACATTGATGTACTATTTAAATTTGTAATATTAGTTGCAAATTTTAATTATGATATCATTATTTATACATCGCTTACAGCAATAATTTAGACTTAATTCACAATACATTCAAGTATCGTTAGCATAAGTTTAAACTACAATAGTAGATACACCTTACATTTCAATTCAACATCTAATAGAACCAAACATGCTTGATTGTTTGTCTATATATTTATACAAAATAATAATTAAAAATGACAAACATATATATTTATATATATATAGGTATCATTCGATCCAACGCGTTAGTCATCTTTCCTAGGCAATTTGTATTTTAAATATTTTCGTGAATCACAGATAGAAAATCCAACGTCTACTCCAGTAACTTTCCCATACACTTACGTATTAAAAAATAACAGTAATTTGACCATAATTATAAATACACTTTTACCTTCATCAAATCAAATTTAATTTTCATCTATTCAAATTGTATTGAGAAAATACTGTGAATTATTCCGAACCGATGTGCAAATTTAGTTTTATACTAATACAAATAAATTTATTAAACAAGAGAGAGGAAGGTTATTAAACGTGCATTGAACGATTCAATGAATGAACGAATAAATCAAACGAACAATGAATGTACCACAATTTATATTGTAATACAAAATAACCTGCACATTTTTTCGTAAAAATTCATAACACATAACAATCATTTGATTTCAACCATCAGGTCTCAGACATAATACAAGCTGTGAGTCACAAAGTGGCAGAGCAAGTAGCACCATAGAGTGTGCTCTGTTCCTTTTGCCTATTGTGTCTATGCATGTTCCATTTCCACGAACGCCGCCGCTCTACTGGTTGTATTGTACCCAAGGCTTAAAAATATTCATCCCATACATGTTGGTTGTAGCAATTATTCAACCTTCCCATACAAAACTTTTTTTAATACATGCAGGAATATTTACGTACTCATTTGAAAAACATAATCTCAATAAATCGTCTCTTCTTGAATTTGTTTTTAAGGGGGGTTGAATTTTTGGTGAATGGATGTTACATGTCGATATCAGACTATTAAATTCCTCACAAACTCTGAACGTTGCACGATTTCTCCACAGATTTGCAAACAAGAATCTATTTTAAGATTAAACCATAATATTTTAGAGAGAAGAATGTAAGTATTAAAACGACTAAATTTAGATATTGTATCAACGAGACCTGCTCAACAAAGTGACAGTGACAGCTTCATTAGTAAACTTATTCATATTTGGTCGTGTGCTAAACAAATAAATAATTATTCATCTACATAAATACATATGTTTATTTAATATAATAATGTTATCAAAAATTTCGTGACACCTAAGAATGATAATGTTATATATTTGAAAGTAAAAAAAAATATCAATAAAATAATAAATATAGGATTTATGCATAACGTAATCTAATATCAAAAGTGCAATTATCACAAAACCATCGCCGCTTAAGACATACTTGTAGGGTTTAAACTTTACTAATACTGCGGTATATTGTATCTATAACTCGTTAGATACAATTGCCTTGGTGACAAACTTTTCTTAACGATTTGTCTGTACAATCTGACTAAGGGGAAGAAGAGAGCCACAATCAGATGAAATGATAAAACACAACATCCAATATAAACCTACTTAAATATATAATGCTTAAGGTGGTGTCAATGATGTTTTGAACACCTTCCAAGTATGTACCGAATCTATTTCCAAGCATTGGATCAAGTATAACAAATCCTTTGATTTGTGTCAAACATTCAGCCCGGAAATATCCAAAAATGTTATATTTGACGCTCGTATCAGAAAATATATTCATCAAATGTCCAACATTGGAAAGTTTTTGTAGCAATATGTGGCATCACCTTTAGCAAATGATGAAAGTGTTCCCACACCGAAAAATTATTATGTTCAAGATGCTATACAATTTTATCCTTTAATCACCTAGACATAACACAAGGTGACAATTACTTTTTAAGTGTTTTAATATAGAAATATGTGATTCTGAAAAATTATCATTTAGACAAAACTCTAGGCCTAAGGCCTAACGCATATATGTGATTGTTGCATTGAACAAACATATCAGTGAAGTTGCACGTATGTCACAATTCCAACACAACTAAACTATTTAGTCGATGAAGGTACCGATACAATCGCTCCTTGATTTTCTCAGATTTGATCATAGCAGATATTTATAGCTGAGAGCAAGTCTTGCAGGTATTTACTACCTACTTAAAATAATAATTATGAAAATACTCCCTTGTGCTTTATACACACAATATAAAAAAAAGTACTAAAAGATACTTTGTACATCCCATATACAGTGACAGATTATTTACCGCATGTTTTCATACTTTGCATAGTATGATGAAGATGAATTATAGAATGAACGAAACAACTTTGAATATTATTTCAGTAATTGGGCTAACATTGCCGATGGATCAACTGTTAAAACTATGGTATGCGAACACAGATGCATGAAAATACACATGGAGCAGTTGATTGATAGTCATCAACTGATCAATTAAAAGACAATATATACTGCTTTTTGTTTTTTTTTATCGAGTCACTATCGAATTGATAGTACGTGCATCTCCATACATTACCTCAAACTTTTGACACATGACAGATAGTTATTCAACTAAAAATGTTACGTATGCACTAGCTCTAAGCAGTGACTTTTCACTCTGTTTAGTCTATTTGCATAAAAAAAAACATTAAAATTATTTCGCCTTGTGTGCACACTTATGAAAGAAATTAAATGTAAAATATTTTTTGCTAGACTGTAGACACGAGTTAGAATGACGAAAGTCACAAGTCTGCGTTAGGCCTAACAGGTAAACTTATATTTAACTAAAACATTGCATTAGAAGGCTCATACAATTCACGCATGTACTAAAATTCATTTAATATTGCATTTCACATTTAAAATACAAATTCAATTACTTAATTCTTTAAAGAAAGCAACATTTTTAAATCGCCGCGACGTGGCAATATATTTCTACCACATTATCATAGGTATAACTGCATGTACAGTTCAAAATTCGCATCGTTTGACACACCGCAATATTAAAACTGATATCACTTAAAACAATCAACTCTCCGCTATTTCTAAAATATTCCGATAAAATAGGATAACATTTAATGTAATAAAAAAATTGAGAATCATTTTAGAACTTAAATCACAATATCATCATCTGTATCAATAGACTGAGCCATGCGTTTGAGTATTTATAATATGTACGTACAACAAATTTGAGTACAAAAATTGCATATTTAATTGCGACAAACATGATAGTGGACAATGAATATTACAATCGTATTAAATTCATTACATTTTCTTTAATAAAAATTGTGGAAATTTCATAATATTTACAATTAAAAGATATGAACATTGTAAAATCGAATATTTTATTACAGCAGATTACAGAAATCTTCATTGCATGTCCGTCTTAAACATTCTAGCTATTTATGAATACAGTCGATATTCGCTAATTTATTATGAATATGTTCCACTCAATGAAACTGATATCCGAAGCTACCAAATTAATAAAATAATTTGCTTCATAAAATGTTTCAACAAAACATTTTAATCAAGACTAAAAATTGTTTAAATAAATTAAAATATAAAACTAAATATATTAACTAGTTGGAGAATGATTGAGATTCCTGTACTCGTGTAATAAAGTATTTGATAAATTGACTGTTACTCATCCTATCGAATAATTCTGATCTTCCATACCAAAACGAAATAGGTGATGATTCTTATTCCGAGGAATATTACAAAGAGGGCACTGACGTCCAACCAGAAATCGCCTCCGTCCATGGAGAGCTCCTCGAGGAATTTAACAGGTATTCGGAATCTGCAGAATTCTTCTGAACAATTCAATTTTTCTCTGTTGAACCCATATACAGAAAGCATGGCACCTTCGAATCCATATCTGACATAGCTGATGTAAGTTAGCCAACTTAAATACGATGGTATTGTGTCAAAGTTCACGAAGAATCCTGAAAAGAGGACCACAGGAATAGTCGTGACTGGACCGAGATACACGGCTGTTTCTATCTTCATAGCAGCTCCTATGAGTAACCCGATGGATTGGGAAACTAGAGCGGTAGTTATGTTTATGAGCACAAACATTCCTATTCTCTCTGGGACCATCGGTTGTCCTGACATGAAGTACACTATTATTACGTATAAGCCTGTGAATACAATCTGTAAATAAAAAAAAATACAAAACCATGTAACTCTTCAGTAATTTATTTAATTGTATGGTGTAACCTAAGAAAAAAGTTGGTAATGTGTAAGATGGGTCATTAATACAGTATATAAATAGAAAATAAAATAAATTTTCAACGATCCAAATTATTAGTTTTAAGCAAACTTAATAAAATATGTTTATTTTAGAAAGGTAAATAAAACGTTTCATTGAATAAAATATTACCTGAAATGGTAGATCTGCTAATGTTTTAGCAAAATAGAAAGCTTTTAGTGAATACCAATAATTCAAATGTTCGCGTACAAAAACAGACATCTCTGAGGGAACTGAAACATACAAAAAAAAACATATATAACAATTATTTAAAATAAACACTTGTTATAGGTATTGAGCACTTCTTTTAAAGCTAAGCTAAAAACAGGTGGGAATCCTTTAAACAGGTGAAATACATATTGAACCATATTCCTCAGATTTTTTCAATTATCCTCTCACTCAGGGTCTTTCCTGTACATTTTTCTTAACGATTTATCTCCACAGCATTAATTTTACTTTCATCCTCTTTTGTCAAGTTAACATTTTGCTGACATATAGTAAAGTAGGTATTGTCATATATCGAAAGCATGACGTCATTAACCTTATTACATGCAGCCACTTTTCTATCAATATTCTTATTATTTAGTTGGCTTCGTAGTCTAGTGGTTAGGATGGGCCTCGTGGTTTAGTGATTAATTAAAGTGTAGAGGAGAGGTGGAGGTCACGAGTTCAAATCCTGAGTGACAAAGATTTAAAATGTATCAAGTAATTCAACTCAGATTTTAAAAATATATATGGAAATATAAATATAAAAATAGCAAAAAATGCATTTAAAAAAATTATATTCACTCTGGATTTGCAAAGAGTGGTAGATTTTGTAACACCCTCGAGCAATACTACTGTTCAACAATGTACGCCACTGAAATGGATTTATCCATGTTTCGTGACTAGAACTGAATAATCAGGTTTTCTTTTTCTCTTTCGACTGCTACAGAGTATTTACACATGCAAACTGTACTAAATGTTACAGGCATGTCTCACATGTAGTATTCAATAAAATATATAAAACAATCTCGACTACCATATCTTGTGAACCTGCTACTTAAATAAGTAACATCATACACTTCAAAAGAAAAGAAGATATGGCAACAGAAAAATGAAAAAATATAAAAATAAACTTACATGTTAAAATTGTAGGCATCATAGCTGTGAACATCGTGAAAAGTACCGTGAAAAATATGCATCCCGAGTTACTCGTCATTTTCGCCGCATCATTTCCAATTCCATAATATATAAGGCCAATCAGAAGACCGACAACAGTATGTGACACTAATCTAAGATGCGTTAAAGTCTGATCTCTCATTATACTAAGGAATGTCCTCTTTAACAATATCCAGAACTGTTTGAACGTCGATGTGGGGAAACCCGGTCTGATGATGCTCTCGGTGGAGTCCAGCAGAGACGTTGCGCATGTGATAGCCTGCAACCCTCCGAGTGTTTGGCATTTCGGCTTCTCGAATTCAGTGTTCATACTGCTTGCTTGAGAAAAGTCCGACATATCAACGATCGTTGTCTCCGGTTTCACTGAAAATTAACAAAATTTTATTAAACAAGTAAATACACACACAATATGATGGTTGATATTCTTTAATGAGAAATGAGTAATGTTACTGTCCGATGACACATTAACTCTATCACTTGATGCCAAATTTCCATATCTCAACCAAGTGCATCAAAAATGTTTCTTCAATTGATTCATAATTTTTTGTAGTACATAGTTAAGCATTCATAAACATAATGTAAACTAAAATGTGGGATTAATTAGTATGTTAAGGAATCTGTAAAAAATATTTTTCCAGTTTGATTTCTTAGTGTTGCCTTTTGCACGCTGATACTTTTGGCAGAGTATAAAGAGAATTTGCAAGCACTGATATACAAGATTGTATGATGAGTGCTAAAGATAAGTCCAAAGTGATGGTTTTCAAAAGAAACAAACTATTGAACGGTTCTCAGATCTTTATAAACAACAAGTGTTTGAAACTATCTAGGCAGTGTATTCACAAGAGATGTTAAATCAGTCAAAGACAATCAAGTGCTCTACAAGAGTGCAGTGGGAATACATAAGAGTCTTGGTATTTATCTTACTATTGTACATGGTAGCAAAACATGGTCTTGGCAATAGAGGAATAGAAGCAGAATAAATGCTGTGGAGATGAAATCACCAAGAAAAATGTACATAAGACCTAAGTGATAGGATATGAAATGAAAATATCAGAGGAGAATGCCAATTAAAAGTATCAATTGCGGAAGGAAAAAAATCTGAATGTTTGAGATGGTTTGGAAGGCCTAGAACACTTTATAGGAGCATGTTTCTGAACTTCTCGAGGCAATGTAAGGATCCTCAGTAACTGTTGTGTTCATGTATGAGATGTATTACTGTGAATAAGACAAGTATGTGTCAGAATAGACAGGTGATGCTTGATTCTCCTGCTCACCCCTATCAGGATTTGGTGTGATGTTATTTATGCGCATTTCTTTTTATATTTACCTGAAACTGTTGAGATTGTAGAACTGCTATTTTTGCTGATGTTGTCCTTGATGTTCTGCGCAACGACAGCATTGCTGGTGTTGCTGATAGCAGCCGGTTGATTTTGAATGTTGGCCGGTTGATAATTATTACATTTGCCATTGTTCACAGCCGTCACAAGCTTCGTCACATAATCTCCATGCTCACCAGAGCAAACTTCCATTACTGAAAAAGAAATACAAAAAAAGATAATTTTAAACATCAACTAGTAAAAAGATAAAAAATACAATGCCTAGTAGCTTTTCTTAGTAAACAAAAAAATCAACTACATACCTAATCAATCGATACATACATAATAAAGTTTGAAAACATGTTAAGTTAATTGTATCAAATAATAGTTAAGAGTTGGTAGAATTGTAATAACATTATATAATCATGTAACAAACCATTTCCCGATAGAAGTGCCTACCCCAATGGAATGTTACTTGTCTCTCTCTTTATTCTTGCTTCCTCAAAATTCATGCACCTTGTCATATTATTAATTACTATCGTTGAGAAATTGGGAAACATGTACCTGTCAAGTATCTCTAAGTCTTCCTCGCACCACTCTGCTACTCATATTCGCACTATAGATTTATTTTTATTATTCTTTCATTTGTCATTCACATGTCTAAACAATCTTAAACATAAAACTTTCATTCTGTTTATGATTGTTACTTTGACTGTCATTTTTCTTTAATATTTTAATTTCTTATCCTATCACTTAGGGTCTTTCTGCATATTCTTCTTAATGATCTACACCTATTCTGCTTTCATCCTTTTTCTGTCAAGTCCACAATTCACTACCATTTAGCAAGGTAGGTACCAAGAATCAATTACGTATCGCCAACTGCGATTCTTTCAAGAGCAATTCATTTTCAATTATTATAACATGCAGTCTCTTCTATTGAATTGTAATAACACTTACTATAATCTGCGGGATTGTGATAAGGTGGGCAATTCAACCCCATTGATGATAAGAATGGCAGCACTCCAGGTACACTCCCTTGATATACGCATTGCCCTTCAGCGAGGGTGTAAAGGTAATCAAACATCTCAAAAAGTCTTGCAGAGGGTTGATGGATGGTGCAAATGATTGTTCTGCCACCTCTGGCTAGCGATTTCAGCAACCAAATGCATTGGAAGCATGAAGAGCTATCAAGCCCCGATGTAGGCTCATCAAAGAACATCACGGGGGGATTGTTGACCAGCTCCAGAGCGATGGAAAGCCTCTTTCTTTGCCCGCCGGACAAGTTGATGGTCCTCGTGTGGCTGCACTCGACCAAACCGAGAGTCTCTATAATTTCACTAACAACATTTTTCTTAGATTCTACTGTGATGTCCTTGCCAAGTTTCAGGTTGGCAGAGACTGTCATGGCTTCTTTTACTGTCAGATGAGGGAGAAGGCAATCGTCCTGCATGATGTAGCAGGACAGTTTGCGAAACCGCCGGAGATTTCTTTCTTTTCCATTTATTAGAACAGATCCAGTCAAGTTTGCAGTCCTGGAAAAACAATGCAATCAATTAATCCATTTAACTTCAAATAAAATATATATTATTATTGCGATTATTAAAATAATTGATTTTGAGAATGGTAATAGTTGCAATAATTCATTGTGATAATTGTATAATTTTAATTATTTTTCATTTAAAATGTAATGTATTTTTATATTATGTAAATCTAAAATTTTATTTAAATTTAAATTTTATAATATTATATTATTTAAATCAATATTGATGTAATTTTACAATTAATGTAGTGATTTAATTTGTAAAATAAATTATATTTTGATATTTAATTATTCTCTGTAACTTGATATGAGTTTCAACATTTAATTAATATTAAAGAAAAATTGTTTAAATAGAAAAACGTTTAAAAAAAAAATTCAAAAATATGTTGTTTATAAATGACATCTTGAAAATGGTCTATGAATGTAACTGAAACATATCGTTTTTTATTAAATAAATGTGGTTACGGCAAAGAAAAAACAATTCAAAGCATTTTATTAACAGTGTAATTAAATTAGGCAATTTACAAACATACAAAAATAACAGAAGATTTTTTTTAGAAAACAATAATAAAGAGAAAATTAGTATATTCCAAATCAGAAAAAACTCTTGAAAGATAAATGTATCTATTAAAAAAAAACTCGGAAGCTTTACAGGAATTTTGCAATGAGAAAAGGGAAAAATAAAGACCCATTTGTTTCTTGATTAGCATGGAATATATTCCTGAAATTCTCCCTGAACGAAAATTCTCATAATAAAGAAACTTGTTATTGTTTTCTTACATCCAGTACACGAAATATACGAATCCAAGATTGTTGAATAATGAAAAATATTTACCAACTAACCCCAGTTCAGTTATCTTCTCTTCTCTCTGTATATTGGTGTAGGAAAACACTCAACATTGAATTGGAAAGTATCACACGAAATATTACAATGCACTATTGCGTTGTTTCAGTTTAGAGATCAGTTCAGTGTTCAAAGTAGGGATTGGATGCCATGCTCTTCTCTTTAGATGTACACATATAGTCTTGTTAGGTTTCCTGAAACTGTCTTCCATCCTTCTACAGTTCCGTCATGAATCTTTTATATAAACCATTTTTGAGGCGTTTATCTACATGAAGTATGAAGTGATATCCTATAAACATAGTCCAAGACGGCTTTGTAGAACCAATAGATTTATCTTATATCTTTTGCTACTTCGCTTGAGGAATATAACACATTTGATCAATAATGTGAGAAATTTTAAAGGTATCAGACTAGTAGATAGTTGAAACTTGTTCAATGGATTTATTGAATACCTAGTGGTTATGGAAAAAAAATTGAATTTAATAAAAATGGACCACAAGGCGGGTACAAGAGTTATTGATAAAATGAAGAGAAATTCCTTGAGATGGTTTGGGCATGTTGAACGAATGGATACCGAGAGATTAGTACGGGAAATTTACAATGCTAATGTAGAAGGTATGCGACAGAGGGGCCGCCCAAAGAAATCATGGCATGAACAGATTAACCAAATTCTAATCAATGGCTCTGTCGTAATCGTAGTCGTAATAATCGCAGAGTATGCATGAGGAGTTGTATGAATGTGGATGAAGCAAGAGATGTATGCCAGGATAGGGTGGTATGGCGCTCGATCTTCTGCCTATGCCTTCGGTGAAACGACGTGATGATGTATTGTATTGTATTATGGGAAGGTTGTATAATCACTACAACTAACATGTATGAGATAAATATTTTAAAGCCTCGGGTACGATACAACCAGCAGAGAGGCGGCATTCACGTTTATATTTACATTAGTGCAACTGAACAACTGAACTAGTGGAAATGGAACGCGGTCAGCATAGACACAATAGGCAAAAGGAACAGAGCACACTCTATGGTGCTACTTGCTCTGCCACTTTGTGACTCACAGCTTGTATTATGTCTGAGACCTGATGGTTGAAATCAAATGATTGTTATGTTTTTCAATTTTTATGAAAAGATATGCAGGTTATTTTGTATTACAATATAAATTGTGGTACATTCATTGTCCGTTTGATTTATTCGTTCATTCATTGAATCATTGTTCAATGCACGTTTAATAACCTTCCTCTTTCTTGTTTAATAAATTTATTTGTATTAGTATAAAACTAAATTTGCATATCGGTTCGGAATAATTCACAGTATTTTCTCAATACAATTTGAATTGATGTAAATGAAATTTGATTGGATGAAGGTAAAAGTGTATTTATAATTATGGTCAAATTACTGTTATATTTTTAATATGTAAGTGTATGGGAAAGTTACTTGAGTAGACGTTGGATTTTATATCTGTGATTCATAGCTTGTATTGTGTCTGAGACCAGATGGTTGAAATCAAATGATTGTTATGTTTTTCAATTTTTACGAAAATATATGCAAGTTATTTTGTATTACAATATAAATTGTGGTCAATTAGAAAGAAAAATGTTTTATTTAAAAGTGTAATGATAAAAAAAGGAAATTTAACCTAATTTTAATCGATGGCTCTGTTCGTAGTCACAATAATCGAGTAAGCATGAGAAGATGGTGTATTGTATTGTATAGGGTTTTTCAACCGGTGCGGGTCAATGTTGCAATGGAATAAAACAAGCTGTATGTGAGGTATTAATGAAATTATTTTTTATTTGAAAGATCAACGTATGCCACTATGTGTGGAATATAACATCGTTCAAATGTCCGCCACAGCTTCTCACAGTGGCACGGATTCGAATGGTCCAATTTTCAATGATTCTACCGCATAGATCCGGCTGAATTTGAGCGATGGCCTGAGTTATGTTGACTTTAAGGACATCGGTCGATCGCAGACATAGACCTGCGACTTCAGAAAACCCCACAAGAAAAAGTCTAGCGGGGTCAAATCGCACGATCTTGGTGGCCAATTCACGTCACCTCTGCGAGAGATAAGCATACCCTCAAATCGTTCATGCAGAATATCGATCGTGGTGTCCGCTGTGTGGCACGCAGCGCCGTCCTGCTGAAACCACATGTCGTCCACGTCCATATCGTTCAATTTGGGCCAAAAGAAATTTGTTATCATTGTCCTGTAGTGCTCGCCATTGAGGGTGACGGCCTCACCAACGTCGTTTTCGAAAAAGTATGGATCAATGACGCCGCCGGCCCAAAATCTGCACCAAACAGTAACTTTTTGAGGATGCATTGTTACCCGGTGAACCTCGTGTGGGTTGGCATCATGCCATATATGGCAATTATGATTGTTAACATAGCCATTCATCCAAAAATGGGCTTCGCCACTAAATATGATATTTCGCGCAACGTTTGCACTACCCAACACTTATTTTGATAATAAAATTTTACATATTTATTGATTGTCAATTATTTAGAAACTAAATAAAACAATACTAAGTAGCTTTATTTATTTTCGAGTATAACACGACGCGTTTCGGTCCTTTACTGGGCCATTCTCAAGTG
>JAPMAF010000115.1:0-16521 GCA_026537445.1 Silvatares holzenthali | reverse complement strand
AAGCTTCAGATTATATACAATGATACAAGTTGAATATGTGGCATTGCTACCACATGCTTCAAGTCCGTGGCCTGGAAAGAGAAGAAATGTTACCATTAAAATAAAGCTTCAGATTATAATAGTTATTTTGTATAATCTGGTAGTCGCTAAAAGAAAGAACACGGATTGATTGAATTCTCAACGCAACCATAATTAAGATGTTTATAATGAGGCATGTTGAATCATGATATAGGGTAAGAAAATTTCTGTTATTCCTTTTTTTAATTTTTATGCGAATTTGAAACATTCTAGTTCTACAATATGTGGCTTTCTCTATTTGGAGCTATTCTCTGTGTCGCTGTGATGTTCCTCATCTCCTGGTGGACCGCTCTGCTTACACTCTCAGTTGTGTTGGCCCTGTATCTCATCGTATCGTACAGAAAACCTGGTGAGTTCTCAACCTGATTTTGGTTTTAAGTATAGTAAAAAGAAGGGACAAGCTTGCATTCAAGATAAAATGTTAACAGAACTCATCAAAACACTTTTCACACTCTTCTACTATTATCTATTTTAGGGGTTTTGAGGAGCCGTTTTCTAAGTGAACTGTTTTTCATATTTGCAGACGTGAACTGGGGTTCTACAACTCAAGCGCAGACATACAAGCAGGCTCTTGTATCCGTGCAGCAGTTGAATAGTGTAACGGAGCATGTTAAGAACTACCGCCCCCAAGTGTTGGTGCTGACTGGCATGCCAGGGGCCCGCCCTCCTCTGGTGCATTTCACTTATCTTCTCACCAAGAACTTGTCCTTAATGCTGTGCGGACATATCGTCAAGGTATTCAAGTTTGTAATTGCAAGTATCTTCCATACATTATAATTAGCTAATCTCTTTGAAATTTATTGTTGTGTTTCTAGGGACAAATAAACAATAAAATGAGATCTCAATTGAACAACAAGGCCTACCAGTGGTTCACTAAGCACAAAGTGAAAGCTTTCTACTCTCTCGTCGATGATGTCTCTTTCCAAGCTGGAGCCAATGCTCTTATACAGGTACTTCTTTGCTTTCATGCTTTTACAGTTTTACTCCTAATTATGTTCAAGCCCAAAATCTAACTGAGTCTGCTAAATGTTAATTAAGATTCAATTATTTTTTACAGGCTTGCGGTGTTGGTAAACTGAAGCCAAATATTTTACTTCTTGGATTCAAATCAGACTGGAATAAATGTCCTAAAGAAGAATTGAATGATTATGTTGATGTGTTGCAGTAAGTATATGTTGTTGTAACGTTTTAATTTTTTTATATCATATGATATTACATAAACCTTGATGTAATTTAAATAAATCCTTGTGGAGCTTTATCAGTTACATGGCCAAATCATTTCAACAATTTGACTAATAAAAATAATGACTGGGGGAAGGGTTAAATTTACCTATTATTTAATGTTCAAACTGTCCATATTGTATAAATTTATAGTAAAGCTCTGGATGTCCATATGGCAATAGTGATTCTCCGATTGCAAGAGGGACTCAACTATAGCCACATCCTGGAGGATGGGGAGCCGACTATCGACATAAACGAGATCAACAAAGAGCAATCTCTGAGCAAGTCCATTGCGACGCACAGAGAATCGAATGAAAGCTTGGTAGCCGGACAGAACTACACGCAGATGTCTCAAGGTTAGTACATAAACAAGTTGCTATTTTATTCGTCATCTTTCCTGGCCGTTGCATGAACCCGCTGCTCAACAGTGAGAATTACTGATTTATTGGTGACATGATTTTAGCAAGCAGCATATCAGACATGTCCACTCCTGCTTC
This sequence comes from Silvatares holzenthali, assembly GCA_026537445.1. Lineage (NCBI taxonomy): Eukaryota > Metazoa > Arthropoda > Insecta > Trichoptera > Pisuliidae > Silvatares > Silvatares holzenthali. The sequence continues at coordinate 14,725 of JAPMAF010000115.1, read as the reverse complement.
TCCATCCATGCCGAGAGCCAATGCTGTGTCGGGTGATCCAAATGCTGATGATACTCCAAACAATTCTAATAAGTCTACAGCGCACAATACATCGACAGAAACTAACAGGTAATATTATAACGTGAAACAAGATAATACAATTACAGCGAGATGCATGACTACCTCTATTCTGGAAGAGTTACTCATTCAGAACAGATTCTTCTCAATGTCTCTATCATTACTTGCTAAATAGTTTAAAGAGTTTACTACTTCTAGCCACTGATAATATTGAAGGTTAATGTAGAATAGGAAGATCGCTAGATGGGCTAGTTGAGTTAGGATACCATAAAGACACCAATGTTAGAAGAGTGTCATTGAAACCATAGAGAATTAGCAAGATTACATTCATGGTGAATTATCATTTTTAGTACTACTAAATAAGCGATTTATCATTTGTGGCTCTTGATTACCTCCAAGAAAATACACCACCTCTTCATATTCTTCCAGTTACCTAAGAGTCACCTCATTGGCTAAATGCTTAAAAGATGGCTGATTGCTATATTTGGACATTTTGTCATCCTCCGCAGAGTGTGAGTTGGTGAGCAGTCAAGCAATGAAAGGTCAAATACTTAGGGCACGTTCTATACAGATATCAGTTCCTTCGACCTATAATAAAAGATAATGAACACCGAGGTATCGGAAGATGTCATGTCATTGTGGCTTTGTAACCTAATGTTAATGTCAAGGGGACCCAATACGGTGCGTGACGTAGAAAAGTAATGCTGTGCATATTATAATATTTTGAGTACTGTTAGGGCACAGGTCATGTGACCATAAAGGACCCTGGTGTAAATGCACATCGGGGTGCATTATGATCAATGAATTTGTGCCACTCTGAATATATCATTTTTATACAATTATATGAAGGCATAAGCTGTGCTCACATGAAGAAGAGACCCATGTAGAAGGCTATCTCTCTCATCAATATTAACATCTGCGAAGAATAGTGTTGGACTCTATTCTTCACAGATCACTTTGGAATCTTTAAAGTAGTTGACATTTTTCCTCTTAGAATGTTCATCAATAATTTGACTTAATATGGAAACTTATAAATAATCAAATTATAATAATGTTAATAATAATATATTGTTAACAGCAAAAACACTCACCCATCCAAGATGTCCGACATGGTGAATGCTGTGGTCGGAGCGATGGGTGGAGGGACAACTACGGCCGGTGGGCAGCAAGAGAGACGCTGGTCGCAGTACAAGACGGCGGCTGGAGGGGACGTTCCCAAGACGACTCTCAATACCCTCACATACTTCCAGAGGAAGCACGGAGCCAATGCTACCATCGATGTTTGGTGGCTTTACGATGATGGAGGTAGACCGCTGTTATATTTTCCCATCAAATCAAATAAATATTATGTAGTATTATTATTATAAAATACAAACATATTCTTATTAGGTTTGACTTTACTTCTGCCTTACATCATCTCTACCAGAAGAAATTGGACTTCGTGCAAGTTGAGAGTGTTCACTCTGGCCAATAAGCAAGCAGAACTCGAATTTGAACAAAGAAGGTATGTTTCAAATGATTTTGAGTCATATTAATTATTAATAAAATAAGTAAATAAATAAACACTCAAGTGTTCGACCAGTGTATACTGCCAGTCCTTACACATAAGCAAAATGATGATTTCTTTAAAGAACCTGAAGAGAACCGTTTCTGGAGTTTTTGTATTTAGAGACCCAGCCCCAAATCAGGCAACTTGGGAAAGAGAAAAAAGAAGAATTTTAAATAAATAAATCAAACGGTTGATTTTTATTATTTTTCCAGCATGGCTTCACTGTTAGCCAAGTTCAGAATTGACTACTCCGATCTGACGTTGATTCCCGACATCACGAAGAAACCCCAGGACAGCTCCATCAGTTATTTCGATAAACTGATTGCAGATTTCTTGGTGCCTGAGAATCCCGATGACCCAGATAGTGGTAAGATTATTACATTTTATCGCTGTTTAACCCTAACCTAACCTAACCCATCTGATATACCAATGTAAACAAAGCTTGAAGATTAAATGAATCATTAGATAATAAAAGAAATTTTTAATATTATAGCTCAAATATCTGATGCGGATCTTTTGTCTGTACGGGACAAGACGTACAGATACCTCAGGCTGCGAGAGCTGCTGCAGCAGCACTCAATGGGGTCCAGTCTGGTGGTGATGACGCTCCCCATGCCGCGCAGGTCACTCGTGTCTGCGCCGCTCTACATGTCCTGGCTCCACGTCCTCACCAGCCAGATGCCTCCGTTCCTGCTGGTCAGGGGGAACCACACATCAGTGCTCACGTTCTACTCTTAAGCGTCACTATACTCTAAACAACCATCATTCCACTTACTAATTATGCACAAAACATAACATACTGATTTCTCTACACCTTGTAGCAGAAAAATCATACATCGTTGATGTGACCGTAGCACCACAACTAATATATTTTTAAAATATTTCTTGAAGTGTTTGTGTCTGTACAGGAATTTTAGCTAAAATCTCTCAAAAACACAGTAAAGGATAATTTTCATTAGGATTGATTCTTCTGAGATGAGGTGCTGGTGACGCACGTTTTGAATCCTCTGGACGGCATGACAAACACACATATCCATCTTTTAATAGCTTGAAATGAGTTTAAAAGGTAATTATCTATAGTGTGGAAGGTATGTTCTTCATAGTTTTGGCCATATATCTAAGCGAGAAAAAGTCAGCTTTGAAAAGGTCAGTGAGAAACTGATCATGGTGCAGAATTGATGAAAGTCTCCTCTGTAAAAATATCAAGATGTACCTCAATGATGCTGGGACTGACGGAACAAGGAATGCTGGAGGAGCTTTCATGGAGATCAAGAGAATAGACCAAAGTAAAGGAAGCATAATGACTCCAGAGATAGGCGATTTATTTACATGAACCAAAACGTGTGTCATCTTGAATTGGCATGGAATTTATTCTGATATAGAATTGTCTGGTGAAAGAAGGCTTGGGGCTCGATATGCGGATTATAGGTAACAGACAAATTGCAAAGTCTAGAGCCAAATGAGGCATGGAATAGTTAGAAGTATAATTTATTATATTGAATAGTTAAAAAATTAATTCTTAGCATCCAGCGTTTTAGCTTGGGTCTCTTCAAATACAATGTTTTTCTTATTTTCCTCCATCCCTGAATATTATATTATATCTGGATGTAATTGGTTCGAAGTGGTAAAAAAAGGGTAACTATCATCAATATTAGGTTATTGAAAGATGAATGTAAAACATCTTGTGATTCATAGTATACGAAAACATAATAATCTCTCTCAATAATAAGACTCTCAATAATTTGAATCTCTTGATCATTCGAAGCAACTTCTCGGACCAGAGTCCGGAGAAACTCTCATTAAATCGAATAAATCTTACATGTTTTGGTATGTTGGGTATGCAAGTGATATTGACAGTGGCCACCCACAAATACGCTGTAATTCAAAGTCAATAGCTTCCACCGATTCGCCACTCTCCAATTCAAAGTTATTGTTTTCAGCTAAAGTTAACTTGCTCCAACATGTTCCTACCTACATAAACACAGATATATTGTAATGAAAGAAGAAACGAAGGGATTTACCATTGATTTACGTAACAAAGAATTCACAGAGGTGACTAATTAATTTTTAAAAAAGTGTATTGTTCTTAACAAAATCTGCAAAGGTTGACAGCACACTATGATCTGCATGAATGGATTAACTAGGTGGCCTGTACAATATTTTCAACATGAATGAGACTGAATTTAAACTTTTTTCAAGGTTTCGCTTCGGTGATAAATTATTGAGAGTCTACTGTATATCAAACAATTTCACACTTAGTTGAAAATTTTCAGAAATATGAGTATGTATTCTAAACATAATGCGCACTCCTCCACATTTGAACATTTGGTTTGACCAATATTACTGAGATTAAAATAAATCTCAGTAATATTGGTCAAACCAAGTTTGACCAGTTACTGAGATTTATTTTACACGTTTTAAGAATGTTTGTGTTATTCTAGAAGACGATTTTATTAGTAATATACTTAGTAAATGTTAAAATAATTTACAGCTTGGTTGATTATGCTTCATATTATATGTTTGGCTTTGTTAATGTTTAGTTATTTCCATCTTGTATTAGCAAATTTTAAACTAAGTGATATATGTAATGGTTGTTCTTCGAGGCAGCTGAAAGCTTACTTCAATTATTAAGTTTCCCTACATGTAGTTTTGTTTCAAATATGTTGATGTATATTATGTAATAGATTAGAAATATATTAGAAAAGTTAAATTTATTATATTTATTACATTTTGACACTCAGTTTTTCAATGATGTATTCAAACAAAATGATCGGTGTGACGTTTCTAAAAAGGATTACGAGTACTTAAAAATATACAAGACTCTAAGAGGAGCTGAGGACATTCATAGAGGGATGTCAATGGGGCACTTGCCCCCTTTTGGAACCAATTTCTGATACTGCAGAGATATTTCTGATATTTTGAAAGCGTTTCTCGGTTCAGCAATGATTTTCCTTTGGTTTTTCAGTCATAATTGTAGGTGATGTATTGATTGTCTATAATATCTTTAGATGCTATCAGGATCTATCGTGATCCATTTTTATGTTTCCTTTCCAGAATACATGATATAATGTTTTGAATTATTGAACAACTGTATCAATGCTTCTATCAGTTTATTTTTCAAATTCGATATATTAATTAAAATATAAATTCATTAGTAATAAAAATCATTATTTCTTTTTTAATCTATAGAATTATTTGATAATCCGTCCATTTGTAATTATTTTAGTAATAAAATTTACTATTTTCTTCAACCTTTTCACTATCCCAAATTTGCACTCTTTGACAATCATTGAAAAACTGAGTCTGTTATATGTCTGTATAGAGTAGCGTAAGTCATAAATCATTTTAACTTTTCCTTGATTAATGAGTTGTCGATAATACTCCATCAATTTTGACGATGCAATAGCATCTTTGAGTTAACAACACTGTACACATAACGAATTTAAACAACATATTTTTATAAAATATTTACTGTTTTACTTTACCAACATTTTAAATTGCATTAAATGATTTGTATTTTTGGTTTGTATTGTCTTATAATTCAGTTATCTCTTGAGAATTTTATGCACAAAAATTAACATTTTATCTTGGATAATTAGGGACAAAATGATAAATATTAAATGTATAGAATTTATAATTAACCAGTCAGCATTCGGATGAAAATCTCTTAAGAATATTGTATCAATATCAAATTCTTCCTACACTGTTCCTCCTGCTAAGAGTCTCCAACACTGGTGCTTCCATTGCCTCTACGATTCGGTCAGTTCCTTATTGATTTTCAATCATACTAGATCACTATCCATCCTAATTATTCCCATGTCAAACAATCACACTACATTCCTAAAAGAATGGGATCAAATACTAAAATTTTTAGTTACTTAGTACTGAATTATCAACCTGCAAATAACTGTAGGTTCATTCCATATTCATTGCAATACAATTTTCAACAAAATTTACCTCACCATCTCACATATTTGCAAATTTTACATACCACTAATTCAAAACCGAGTTGACACATATGGATGAAATTTGATACTTTTCTAAAGTCTATATGGATAATTTTATAAAAATCTGAGATGGTGAGGTAAATTTTGTTCTAAAATATTGTTACATCGATCTAGAATGATTCCTATAAATAATTACAAGATTAAAAAATTTTTATGTTGGCATTCTGAAAAGTCAAGTGAAACAAAATCATCCGCTCAGAATTTGTAATATTATATATAATTATTATTACATGCACTTAAAAAAAGCTTAAGAAAAACGTGGTTTTGGTATACATTTAAAAAATATAAAATCTGTTCCTCCACTTCATTTATAAAAATGAATTTTAACAAAATTTATTTTGAACCTTACACATAATTTATACACAGGTAAGAACTTATCAATATGTATTTTTAGCGGTCAATTGTGTAGTCATATAAATGAGTTTCTATCTGTATTATTTATTTGCGATAAATTCAGTACTAAGTGGTTAGAAATACTGTTTATCCATTATGGTGGATGGCGATATGTCACAAGTCTGGAGACCCCATCGTAGAGTTCTCATTTCAGCAACATTGATTTTACTTCTGCCAGGTCCAATCTTCACTTCTATATATCAACATCTTACATTATGTCTTATATAATTATTATTTCACATAAGCATTCAGTGCTCCGTTGACTCTATTTCTTGTTTTCATTTGCCTTCACATTAGCCATCTCTTGTGAACAATATTCCCCAAGTAATCGAGTGAAGAATTCATTAGAATTTATTCATAATTAAGGTAAATCTCATCATTACTCGTTAAGTTTTATTCAGTGATTATTAAAATATTGTTTTCTTTTAAAAAGATAGATAGAATGCAACATTCCTTACCCAACAGCATCTTGCGCCCTGTGCATACATTTATTTTAATATTAGTTCTAACGGTGTACAAAGTACAAAACAAATTATGCAGAAGTATTATTGTATTATAGAACAGCCTGCCTTTGTGATCTAAAAACTGTACTGTATAGAGTACAGGAGAAATAAAACATTTTTAGTTATATTTTACATCTTTCATTTATTTATTTTGTTATAATATAAAAGTGGTAAAATATTATAAAATTGCTATAAACTACATAAGATGATAAGTGACATTTACATGTTTGTTTACCCTATACATAGAACGGCACAATTCGAATTTTTAAATATATAAGAAAAATAGTACACACAAAGAGCAGTTTGAAGGGAGAAGATAAGGCACATAAACAGGAAACCTGACACAAATGTGAAAAAACAAATACTCGAATTCAGTACAGAAGCAAGCAGGATCTCCTTCTACCGAGAGAAGTGGTGGGTTCTGAGCAAATCAGCAATGTGTGTTATGTCAATGTCCTTTAGTGTGAACTTCACACTAATTACACACTGAATGCGACAATTTCACTTTGAACGAAACATTTGCATTGAATGGGGCTGTGTGTGTTGATTGTAGTGAGCCATCCAATGTCGGTTTTCACATGAGTGTACAATATTCCAAAATATGACTTTATTCATACTCACAGGTGGAGCAGGATATACAGTGTACGAAACACATATTGATTGTGTGGTAATTTGGTGTCTTAAATATTTTCACTTCACAATAAATTCTAAACAATTTTTTATTGGTGTGGACCCCACGTTTCCTACCATATAATAAGGTAGGTAGGTATTAAGACTCCGTTATATATCAGCAATTGCGATTCTTTTGAGAATAGTATAGAAACACTTTCATACATATTTTGATTGTTTGCTCCTGTAGAGAAAGGAAAAGCGATGTTCAATCACATGCTATGTCATGTCTAGATGCCCGTTTGGACGATTACAAACAAGTTTAATATAACATATATTGCCGCAATACAACAGATTTATTGTATTTTTCGGTTCGCTCTCGTATTAGATAGCTGTCTGATACACCTTGAGATGACTGCAATCAGAATATAAGAGATTACAAAGACTAATTCTGTTTATTGAAAATGCTATCGACATTCGCTCCAACTGATTAGATATAATCTAATACATATATAAATAAAGTAAAAATGGACGGAGTTCAGATCATTTACTAAATAATAATCAGTAGATTTCTTAAGCATTAAAATAGGCACAAATATGCCGAGATTCTTATGAGTTTCATAAAAAACACATGTGTATAATTTTTTTTAAATATTAATTATTTACGGGATCTAGCTAGAATGGGAAGATAGAATCATGCATTACAAAGTTACATTCATTGCGGGTAATGTAATATTTACGTCACAGTTTACTATAGAAACTCGGCCATTAGAGTTTCAAACTAAATTTCTCTTAAACCTTTTGTAGAATTATTGTATTCACGAGACTATAGGCTAGGAGATTTCTTCTAATCTTAAATTTGTGCTAATCTAAGGCATCGCAAACAGTCATTACATCTTTGGCTAAATAACCCATTTCACATCAAATAATTTTATATTGAAGTTAAACATCTGGAATGGTTTCTCTTTTACTAAGATCATTAACGGAAGAATATAGTTATACTCACTGGCTAATCTGTAAGTGTTTATTATATGCCTAAGAGTGCTAGTAAGCCAGAATTCAAGAAGAAAAATCAAGAATAGTAGTTAAGATAGCAAATATCTACTATCACTAAACTTCACCACAGTGAACAGCTCTTGTAGTAGTTATCTTATTTGTAATATTCTTAACCAATCCATCGCCCTTCTGAATCGAGACGCAGTCAAACTAAATGATCAGACTCATAGTGTAGTAGATAGAACACTTAACTAAAGGGCAGATGGATGGTGGTGTTGCAGTGGTTATACTACATATGAGAATATGTAGTATAATACACAAAAACAAACATCAATTCAAGGAATATATGACTCGTATACTTAATGCTGCAATTAAAATAATGATAATACTGGTGAAAATACTTTATGCATTTTCTCACAAGAATAAAACCGTGTCATATGCAATGATGCGTTTAAAACATTGTAGAGAAATTTGTATATAAACAGAAAGAAAGTTTAGCATTTAATAAATTTGCAATCAGTCACAGCAAATGAGCTATTAGCCATTGATGAATTTTCTATACCTATGATATGATTAACTAATTGAAAAAAAAAACTCCATATCGGCCAAAAATTCTACAAACAATCCATTTCTTATTCGACTTTGTAACTTTTGGAATCCAGGATTCCCAGTGTTTCAGCGCAGAGGCCGACAGTCAGTTTCTGAATTTTAAAGCTACACTGTGGAATAAGACATGATACAAGAATGAGAATGTATCAGGCGTACGAGACTCTCTGCTCGTATATTTGATCATCCCATTCTTGGTGGCTGGTGAGGGCCGTGTGCCTCACTCCGCATATCCTCGGACCATATTTCATCAGTATGATAATGATCCCCAGGACGAACATTGTCAGTATTGCCACCGCCGGATAAATTATAAGGAAAGCCATGATTAGAATTAAATGTCACTCTCCCGCTTGTGAAGTTCCAGATACTCTTGGGAGCTCTTGAGGAAAGGCGGCGGAGGTGGTGGAACGTACCCCTTTTCCAGCTCTGTGTAGTCTAGGGGCGGTTGCTTGTGAGGAGTTGCTGTCCAAATCGACGCAAACCACCGATTCCCTGAAAAAGAAATCACCATTTGAAATCATCTTACGTTTAATTAAATACTGCCTTGTAAACCAATATTTGATTAAATTTATCATTTATATGCACATTAAAGGTATCACCAATTTCTGTAAGATGGTAGCGCTATACTGAGTTAGAGAGTGAGAGACATCAGTTATTTTTTAAATCAAACCTCGAGGGTGCTCTACTATTAATTTAATTTTAAACAAGTTTACTATAATACAAACTTTTTGTTCAGCTAATATTAGTATACATATATTTAAAAAAAAAAATACAGAAAAATAAAAAGAAAAAAAGGATATTCACACATGCATAATTTCTTTATTTTGTTGCATCATATATTTAAGTATAAAGCTGTACAGCGCTCTTGAGGAGGTTTTTCATGAAAACAGCGCTTAATAAATCATCCATGTAATAATAATAATAATAATGGGGCATGTTCATAAATGTAATACAAATTAAAATGCAGTAACTGAGGATCCACTGCATTATTTTCCACATTCCCTAGAATATCCACATTCCTTAGGATATAAAGATGAACCGTAAAGTACCATGAAGTAGGTGAAAGTCTATTTCATGGTGTTTATGCTTCTGACCACATACATAGCACACATGCATAGCACAGAAATAAATTTAAAAAGTATTCACCTCCTAGTTTGCAAACTCGCATTGTCTTACTATAGATATATAAAAGAATCAACGATGTCAGCATCCATGAATACCTGAGAATGAAAGTTATGAAAAATACCTTCATTATGAACAAATCAGATTTAATAGACAACAGGTTGGACATAAATATAAGATCTACGCTAAATGAAAAGAATATGTGAAACAATGTAAGTATGTATGTAGACTAACCTGTATGACGATCCTGCCAATACTCTCTGTACTTGGAGCAGCAGCAGCACACGGTGTTGAGGATGAAGAGGGAGAATCCAATGACGGTGCAGACGGCGATTATGATGTAAAACGGCGAGAAGTCACTGTACTCATGGCCAACGAAGAAAGGGTTCTTTTTGTAGTCACCCCTTTCCTCAATGATCGACATTGCCAAACATTAGTGAAACAACTGAAATGAAAAGTAGAAACAAGAATGTACTTATTGTATGTGAATATAACCTGCCTTGATAGATATTGTTACAATTGCTCAAAAATAAGAATCAACAATGACCAAGAGAGATACTAGTCTCATTTAATGATTTGCTAAATGATAATATGATCAAAGTTCATCCTTATACGAGTAAATATGTTTAGATTATTTCTGATTAGAAGAGAAAATAATAGCACTGATATTTTGGTGTTCATTACAAACTGTTAAAAGGAGCATAAACTCAGATTTGATGTTAACATAGAATGGATATATACGTTTAAATGCACAAAATCTATTTAAATATAACATGTAATATTATAAAAGTAATTCTATTCTTATATTCATTGCAATATTTAGCTCAATTACTTTATTGACGTTGGATGTTTCCCTTTTACAAAAGCTAAAGGTTAAACTGCAATATTTCTAACATTCCTGGAGCGTATATCCAATTTTGTATTAATTGTCATTCCATATAGAAATGATTATGGAAATAACAATTAATGTCAATTATAAATCGTATGGTAGACGGTCTTTATTTTGCCAAAAAATAATGCATTCTTGAAAATCAACTGAGTAGTGTTCATTTTATAAACGTACAGTTCCTGTGAGTCACCCTGTAATTTTCCGTAATTTTAGAATAAAAATTAATTGAGGACAGATTAAATGAAGCTAATTGTTATTAGAATCATGGAAGGAAGATATCCTCAAGGACAAGTGGAGATTAAAATCAAAAGGGCCAAAGAAAAATCGGTTATGCAATAAGCATATCAGCTATAATGCTAGGTTACTTAGTAATTTAGTCACCGTAAGTTGTTGAACAAGTATAATTTGTAATATAAACTAAAATTTAATTGAATACCACAATAGTTGTCTTCAAAACATTCACAGTTCTCCCGAGAACGCTACTGAATCACTTTTATCAATGAGGTCATTAGTAATATGACTAAGGGCACTGTATACGGCTGCCATTGGTGATCGAGAAGATTATGCAAGGTGTTCCACTCACACAATACATTATATGAATCCTCAGCATTCTTGAATATGGATTTATGTTTTGGAACCCACTGTGTCCAAAAATACCGGGAATTTTAAACATAACTGATATCTGTTTAATATCTTCATTTGTTTCATAGTTACGCTTGTTTTTGTTAACAACAAAAAGTGATTTTTTCGTTTTTTACAATCTCTCATTTTATTGAGCAAAGAAGTTGCATTAAATTTTGTGTGCGAAATGAAATTTCTGCTGCAGAAACATTGAGGATGTTGCAAGTCTTTTGGCAACCAGGCTTTATCAAAAACACAAATTTTCGAGTGATATAAAATATTCAAAGAAGGCAGAGAACGAGTTGAAGATGAAGAACGTCCCAGGCGAACGTCAACATCTATAGATGAAAGCCACATCAAAAAATTAAAGATTTGGTGCATTAAAATAGTCGATTGATAATTAAATACCTTGTCGATGATTTTGGAATTTCAAATGGATAAGTTGACACCATTTTAAAAGTTATGTTAAGCCACACACGCGTCGAATCTCGTTTGTTTTTAAAAACATTACAAAAACAACAAACAAACGTTGTGATCATTTTGTGAAAAATTCAACCTATGTTTTCCCGCAACCACCGTATTCACCTAATTTAGCACCGTCGGACTTCTGTTTATTACCAAACATCAAAGAACCTCTCGAGGGGACACTGACTCGATTGAGGAAATCAAAGCAGAAGCGAAGAAGACACGCCATTCCGAAAAGTAACTTTTTGGAATATTTCGCTGATTGAAAAATGTAACAGGAGGGGAGTACTTCGAAGGCGATGAAATAGATTTAGAAAATAAACAATTATTTTAAAATATACAACTTGATTCCTGGTATTTTATGGACACAGTAGTATGTATCTATTATTGAGAGTGCACAATAAAGGCTGCTCTACTCTACTTCAAGAAATTCATATACTTTTCAATGTCTTCAGAACATTGTTATTTCCATAATCATTTCTATATGGAATGCTTTCTTTCTACGCGCTTTGTTCTAAGCTAATAATTCCTGGAAATGTATATATATTTATGTGCATATGGACACCTTTTAAATACTGTATGATACCCATTATCATTTATTACTATATTTTTGTTATGTAATAGTTTCCTACAATATTTAAATATGCACAAAATACAAATGTCAGAAAAAGTTTCTCAAGGGTTAGTTGGCAGTCTTGTGCAACTCCTATCATAATTATTATATTATGTAAAAAAATAATGTAAAAAAAAAAATATTAAAAATTATTAAAACGTTTTAGAATACTCTTTAATTACACTGCGCTACTATGAAAATATGTAAAGGTGAGCTATATCAATTAACCTAAAATTATGCATTATGTCCCGACATGAATGATTCATAATGGAAAACTATAAAATGGAGTGTGCTCTACTTTTTTTTACAATAACGATGGAACAAATCGAAAACGCATTGTCTTATTGGAAAAAATAGGTTAACAATAGAATTAAACAGGTGTACGAGATAACAAAAAACGCAAACAACGCGCCCATATAACATACACAACATAACAAAAATGAGGCGTGGCGTACCGCACCCGATGTCATTAAAATAATGAACTCAAATATTTGACAATTGAATTAAACACGATACATTTATATACTACATCAAATTAGGATATAAATACGCGAAATAATAATGAACTCGCGATTTAAAATACCTTGAAATATGCGTCGAAAATCTAAATCGACTCGCCGAACTGACGTTTCTCCAGGGCAAATTTTCAGTAACTACGAGTTACAATATAACCGTCCACGAAGCCGAGTAAATTCCTATAACAATCCAAATCGACTAAAAATGTTTAACCGGAGAAACTATGATCTGTCTCTTTTTCACTCATATAAATATAGTGAGCCAAACAAGAACAACAATACGTGATGTTCATTTAATTGTCGAAATGGAACATAGTTAGAAGTGATTCATATTAGAAACTGGCCAATCAGAAATTGGAATTTTAGCGGTGATCACTACCATCTTGCGACGGTTTATATAAAGTGTGTTCAGATCTTTAAGTATGGCTGATGAATTACATACACGTTCATTTATAAGCCTTTCAAATATTTGAATGCTTATGCTGTGTATTTAATGTTTTCAAGCGCGAGAGCATTTATCGGAAAATATTAAGCACATAATTTATGGTATTTTTTAATGCTATTAGTACTTAATATCATGTATCTAGAAAACATGTAGACAGCTTGTAGAAGATGATAGTACCTAAGAGCGTGGAAGGCCGACAATCTAGGAAACAACCACCAGCAACGGATCGAGAGCAACGGTGAGAGGTCCTTGAATGAAAATCCCGTCAGCTTTTTAAAGCTGACGGGATTTTCATTCAAGGACCTCTCACCGAGCCCCAGAACTGAAGAGAATGAAGAAGGGTAATTTGTATAGCGAAAATTTCGCTGACGACTCTTAGGCATGAGCAAATCGATAGAAATGAAAGACATAGTTCCAGGAATAAATGTATAATAAAAAGAATAAAATTATACATAATATTTAACAAAGAACAACACATAAATAAGACATAACTATGTCTATAATTTATTTTTTCGGGTGTAACTTTGTGGTAATCCATTTTCACAAATTAATATTAAAATGTTTGCTTTTGTCACTATACCACTTATATATTAACGGAGTTCGACGCGTTTTACTCTAACTGAGCATTATCATTGTTTTTGTACTTTATATTACAAATCATTTTTTTCACTTCAAAAGTCATTTTTTTAATCGTATTTTTTTAGTAGATTTGAATTAGTTGGGTTTATTATTTTATTTATTAAATTATTTGTTGAATTTACATTTTTTTGTTTATTTAAGTTTCGTAGAGTGCTGCTTGTATATATATGTTGGTAATGTGTAAGCATTCAGTAACGTCATTGTAGACGTCATTGAATAATTATGTCCTTCTATTAAGTGGTTCGTAAATTCGAATTCCGTTAAAATATAATGGTATAGTGACAAAAACAAATATTTTAATTCACATAATCGTATACTTATTTAATGTTCTTTATACCGCATGTTTTATTCTCTAGTCTCTAAAAGTTATACAATACAATATTATACACACATTATTTAAACGTATACAAATCTTTCAAGAGTTCATTGATCAGCATCACTGACAAATCTACAAGCGTGCATTGTTTAGGCTCATCTATTAATTTGTGGGCTATGTGGCAGTGCTTATATAATTAATTTGCAAACTGCATACTTGAAGGTGTGTGCCAGGCTCTCGCAAACTAAATCTAATTTTATTTTTTAGTTTTTTTTTAATTTTTTCGGGTGACTTTGCTTTCGGGTAACTTTGTGGTAATCCATTTTTACAAATCAATATTAAAATGTTAGTTTTTTGTCACTATACCACTTGATTTTTCT
>JAPMAF010000113.1:0-15905 GCA_026537445.1 Silvatares holzenthali | reverse complement strand
AAGCATATCTTGGGCTCATGGTTGAACAATATTCACTCTAGACATTATTGTAAGCATATCTTGGGCTCATGGTTGAACAATATTCACTCTAGACATTATTGTAAGCATATCTTGGGCTCATGGTTGAAGATAATTAATGTAACGGGTTTTATCATTATTGTAAGCATATCTTGGGCTCATGGTTGAAGATAATTAATGTAACGGGTTTTATCATTATTGTAAGCATATCTTGGGCTCATGGTTGAAAAATATTCACTCTAGACATTTTTTAAATGTGCGAGAGTTAAACAATTAACCATTTATTTGTTTTTAATTATTTGATAAATGAACAATGAGTACTAAAATATTTCTTCCTCGGATTCCCAAAGTTATGTAACATTTTAATATTGTTATTGGAAACTCGTGAGAAGACAGTGTCGAATTATTAAGCCTAAATCCAATGGCTTTATACATTTAACATGTGAGTTGATTAGCAGATACTTACTCAAGGAGTATCAATGAGCCAATTTGAATAAATAATGGATTTTTAGTATTTAGTTTTATGATTAAGGTGATGTAAAATGGAGTTTATTTTTTTTTTGATTATGCATATTATTAACTTATGTCACAAGTATTATCAATTGCATGTGATATTTCTTACATTGCAATCGTCGGTTAGAATTCATAGGGTCTGAAATGTAAGGAATTATCATCTCGAAGTCAAACGTGAGGGTCGCGACTATTCTATCTTCCATTCTTCTCCTTCAACTGGTGCATTTCCACTTATGGTCTTCTCGGAATATTGCTCAGCACCTCGGGCTCTTCAAGCCTCAACGCCTCACTTCAAGGTAATATCTAAATAATAAAATGAATATTCTTTTCAAATAAAGATTCTGACGTAATTTTCAAGTTCTTTTAGTATAGATATATTAGTTTTCTTTCATTCTAAGATACTCGATACAAAACTCCTTAACATTTCAAACGATTACACACTTTTCTTTGGTGTTTAATTTTGAGTAAAAAGTATTTTCCAAACTGAGGGTGTGTATATTTCATACTGTAATTCCTAAAAAGTCACTCGTGAAAAAATTGTCGTGCCTTGTCGAGCTAGCATATGCGTTTACTTACAAAGTAGTTGCCTTCATAACATGCTATACATAATAACACCGCGTGATATTGCTATTATAACCGAGTAAGTTGTATTATGGCTTGCCCTTAGGAAAAATCAATACTTTTACAAAGTACCTTCCCATGTATTCTTGTTCAATAATGAGTGAGTGGATTAGGTATATATATATTGTGTTTATAGCATGATACATTATCGTATATGTAAGCAAGAAAAGGTCAAATAGTTGATAAAAAAATATGATGGATGTTTGCGATTTTTGAGGCTTATGTATATGTTGTTTGAGGTATATGTTGTTCCTTGGCCTTATTACAGTAAATATAATCATTCTAAAGAGAGGCAGGAGGTGTCTAATCTAGTGTAGGTATTGTAGTACCATTTAACTGGAATCAATACAAATGTCTTGAAAGGATATTTTAACATTTTTTTAATTATAAGCGGTATTAAATGTTGGAATATATTTACGTTATTGATTTTAAAAGAATATTTGGATGTTGATTCAATTGAATCGATTTGAGTGCCATAATAAAAACAATAATTCAACATATTAAACTCGTCCCTAATTACGAGTATGCCAGTTGATAATGATTTTTACTATACGGTTCAATTGATAATGATTTACTATACATTTCACCTGTAATGAATTTAACTATATAGTTCAATTGATAATTATTTTAACTGTACAATTCAATTGATCATTATTTTAACTATACAGTTCAATTGAAAATTATTTTCTAATGTTTTGGGGCCATTACACCGGATGTTCCCGTTGGATAAGATTCTCAGCATTGTCCTCTCAGTTTTCGATGTCCCTTTGTATTATTGGATCGCTTTTTATATTTTTAAGAAATACATTATAAGAAATATTCACAAGGCGCGTCCCGTCATTCATTTTGTAGTTTTCGCTTGGTAATCATTACCTCTATGTTAATCGAATTCACTTCACCGAGGAAGCTATTATTGTTTAATTGTAATTTGGCTTCGATGTTGGCCGCATATATTACGATTCTGTTAAACATGCCCATAGAATCATATGGTTATAAATATGTGCGTGTATTAGCGAACATAAATATTTTAAACTCGCGTTATTCCCAAGGTTGGTGCAGCTTCCATTGTTTGTTTTTTGTAGATTGTTTCAGAAATATTTTATGTTATGTATGTAGTTTCCTGTTGTATAACGCATCGCGCCAAGAATGTAGGGTAAAG
The DNA here is from genome assembly GCA_026537445.1 of Silvatares holzenthali. Taxonomy (NCBI): domain Eukaryota; kingdom Metazoa; phylum Arthropoda; class Insecta; order Trichoptera; family Pisuliidae; genus Silvatares; species Silvatares holzenthali. Next base: position 13,594 of record JAPMAF010000113.1, on the reverse strand, counting down.
TAAATTGAATTACATAGCATACCTCATAGGTGTGCTCGTATGCATGTGGTGCTCTACCGTCTACTATGGGAAGGTGAATGTGATCAGCGAGAGCGGTTGATCCTCATACATATTCGACTCGTAGAGACACAGATGTTACTAACGAAATTTTCCACAAAACGAAACAGTATTTCGTTATATACATATAAGATAAGAACGCGATCGAAACGACTTTGTTCAATATGGAACTCATTTTATTTCATTAAAACAAATTATTTCATTAAGGCAAACTCTTGAGTTATTATCGTATTAAAAATAGGGATGAAAAATGAGTAGATTTAAACATTGCAAATTTACAAAATATGACTTTACTGATAGGAAAACGTTTCCTGAAGGTTTACTTAAACAAATCTCAAATTTTGACTAAGAAAAATTAAAGGCTGTTTAGGGATAAGAAGAGTAAATGGTAAATCCCTGGACTTGGAAAACCAAATTCGATATGACTTATGATAAATATGTAAAATGAAATAATAGGTATAACTTAAAATATTTCTCTTGGATTTTATTGAAATCGTGCCAGAGTCGTGATTATTCGGTAAAGTATTGTACATATTTGATTAGCGGTAGATTATTAAAAATAATATGTATATTGTATAATTCTAGATTTGTAAAAAAACTCTGTGGAAATTCGAGTTATTTAATCTTGTCTCAGAATAAGTGATATGAAATCATCGCCACATATCTACATTTATCATTTAATAAAACTTATAAAAAATAAAATAAGTTGTTAATATATATAATTTTCGTTTGCCAAAAAACCATCAGTCTGGAAAGGATAATAGTATTATCTTTTGCATCCGTTTTAGCTTTTGTCCTTTTGACCAAGTCACACAAACTGTGCAAAGGAATCGATGTAGCCACGTAGTCGGCGACCAGCGCAATTCGCCTCCGCATTCGGGCGGGACGCGAGCGGCTGGAGCAACTCCGGTTCTATCATTCCGTCATTCCGCCCTTTAACTCTGGGCGGAGTACCGTTTAGTTAGTCGAGACATATCCTCAGTTATCCTTCTCGTTGACTTATGTACAGGATCTTAGTATTTAGTCACAATTTCGGTTAAATACTGATGAAAACCTCACGTACCGCAACTCTGTCTGAGTGAAGTCGCAGTAGTGCTAGAAAATTATTAATATCACGCGTGAAAAGGGGGGAAAACAGCGTGTGCCTAACGTGAATTCATCGGTCTAAGGTTAGAGGTATTGATTTGTCTGTGATCGCATCGTGAAGTGAATAGAGTGAATATTAACGGGCACGTAAATATATCAGTAGATACGCACTATATTTTAGACATTTATAAACACTGGTTTGATTGTATTGACCAGTCGGACTTTGGTTTGTGTATCATACGAGTATTGTGAAGATGCTTTTTGCGCAAGGTATAGAAATTTTACTCACCGTTTTACTTTACAGTTGATGTTTTTTAGTATACCTACAATAATGTACTATTGATGCACGTACGAATATAATAAATACAATGTGTGACAGAATAAAGTACAGGAGCATTATGTTTCACCACACACGGCGCTAATTGAGTGTTCCAATTGAGGGATACGGTGTCACTCTAGTACTCGCATCTAGTGAGATCATTCCAAGGACGGTGTGTATTCACTGCATGTGTATAATATTATTCTTATTTCCAGAAATCCGAGATGTTTTTAAAAGAACCTGAATTGAACTTCGCTCAAATAAGCAATAATGGAAATATCCTCCAAGACAGATCATCTCATATCTCTTGGGTGAATACGGAAGTGCAAGCGTACCCCACATCCACTCCCCGGGGCGATGTGTACGATCAGCCCCAGTACCCGCGGGAGCAGGGCAGCGGCAGCCACAACTTCAGCAGATTAGTTGCTCAGCCTGATGACGTTGAAATGCGATCAGATCACTTAGATATAACTGATTTAAGCAACGGCGAATCAATATTCGCTCCATACCAAGATAGAGATCTCGATAACAATACCCGCGAAACGATTAGGGAGCATATTACTGATTTCCTAAATTACGAATTAAAATTTGGTAATACACTCTCTAGAGTGACGCAGGAACAAAAAGATTTGGATTTCAGAGATAGTTGCGGAAATTCTGAAGGATACATAGATCGAGACATAAATACAAACCTATCTGAAAGTTGTTACGATTGTCAAACTGATGAAGCATTATTTAACTATGAAGGTATTTATTTACAAATTTATTATTTATTTATCAGTTTTATTTAAAATAATACGAACAAGAAACATGTCTAACTACAAAATTCTTTCAGAAACCGAAAGAAGTTGTTCATCTGCCGATATCACTCCTCACGATGAAGATGAAAAAATGTTCGAAAGTTCCGATAGTGATGAATCTTACATACACGACAGCGAGGAGCACCCGCTTCCGCGAGGAATCCACAATCCCAACTATCCGGGGTTTCAGCATTTAGCCTACACACTTCAGGTAGGTGCGGCATAGCAGATGCCTATGTTTCAAATTAATATTTACACATACGATATAATGATCACTAATGTAATCATTTTCAGGATTACCCAATCGAAAGCCCAAATTCTTATGAAAACAGCTTATTTTCAAATATCAATATCATTAATCGAAATCGAGTCGATATACAAGAATTAACAAATTCCGAAGATAAGAACGTATTTGACGAACCTAATAACAATACGTATAACATAGAATTTACAAACGATAGTGACAAAAATTATGAATGCCTAGAGAACCAAGATGAAAAAATTATAAATTTGAAAAGGAGCGAAGTGATATCGATTCCAACAAAATATGGTTTACGTCAAAGGCCTCAATTATATTACGAAGATGATGACCGATCTTCTCTTTCGCAAATTTCAAACGAAGTTTTCGCTTATAGTGACGGTATCGATTCGAAGGAAACTAATTTAATCAAAAGCACCATCGAATTGACACTCGCTAATGATGAAGAACCACAATTAAATGCCGACCAAAATATTGAATCTGGATTTGAAGATGATATAATTGCTTTGCAGCGTGATATTTATGAAGAAATTCAAAAACCTCTTGCCAATACGATAGAAAATATTAGCGAAGTTGTTAATAACATTATTCAATATTTTGTTGAGCACGAAGCGGCCATCGAGAGGGATGATTTCCAGAATAATTATTCGGTAATCGAGTCTGATCACCTAGAGAAAGATGACCACGATGCTGATGAAAATTATGATGAAGTTATTGAGAATTTCCCGGATGATATAAAAATGAGTAATCTAGACGACGCTTACATGTCCAATGTCAAAGAAGATTTGTTCAGTTCCCAAAGTTCAACAAGCTTCACAGAGAGTTCCCAATCCGATGAAGAAATGGACTTGTTCAACGAAGAAATCTCCCCCAATGACTTTACTGTAGACGGAAATTGCAATCTACACTTGGATTCTCAAGAAACAAAGGAAGAAAAAGCATTTGATACCAGTTCAAACAGTAACGACAATGAGACATCTACTTCACACAATAGTGAATTGGATAACGATAAATTAATTTTAAAGTAATAATTTCATCAGTCAAACATGATATTTATCATTTTTGGAAACAATTTTAATTGATTATTTATTTTATAGAAAAAAAATAGTTCCCAAAAAAATTGATGAAGCTAGAGCAAAAACGTCATCCTCTACAAAAGAACAAAAGTCTTTAAGCGGAGGGTCAAATAATGGTAATATTTATTTATCGTATGGTGCAATATTATTTTTAAAAAACCATCACTAATTTTATATTCATTTTGCAGGAGGGTTTGACGTTTACAATATAGAAACTGCGATGCCTCTTATTGATCTTGACGCGATAGAGAATCACTTAAGGGCGGCTAGGGAAGAAGAAAGAAGGGTGAGCATAATTAATAGTAGACACATCGAATCTCTATGTATTGTATTATAGCATTTCCTCCTTTCGTTTGCGGAAGACGGTGGAGATATAACTAATATTTGAAAATCAACCATTTATTGGCATCTTATCTTGTAATTGCACAACTCAATATAGGTGCAACCCTTCCAACACTGTATAACATTGGCCACTTGAGCGCTGTTATGACTGATTTTTATGCTGTTTTTTCTCTTTCTGTTCCTTCTTCATTTCTTTTTAAGCTTCACTTATATTGAAAACTTCCAGAACAGTTTTGTAGACTTACCTGTAATGAAGAATTAGGCGTTTTATTGGCCCAGAAACATTTTTAATGTAATGTGTAGAAAGTAATTAGTGAATATGCCCCAACCTGCGTAATTGTCTGCCCTTTAATATTGAAGTTACTGCACCCATTGTTGCACGCTCGAATTCTAACCATATTCTGCCATTTCATATCCAGCAGTGGCGGTTGATAAATATTTAGTCTTTTTCATATATTGTATACACACGAAGATGAATCTCGTGAGGAGTTTAAATAGTTCATAGTTGAAGCTCATAGTGGCGAACTTATCGTAAAAACATTTTCCTGATACGCTAACTAGTCGTACTTACTTATTGACCTGTCTTGTTTTTCGAGCTCAGTAAAATACTTTTATTTAATTTTTATCCGCATAACATTTCGCTCCACTTATAAAATATTTTCTCTACATATGAGATAACCTGAAACCGCATTCGTTTGTAGCTATATTACATGCGAATACAGTACAGCAGCAGAAGAAAATAAATTCTGGTTATTCCGACCTGGATAAAGTTTATGATAAATCCGACCTGGATAAAGTCTATGAATTTCCCGTATCACTCGTGTTAACCCATTTTAACGTATGCAACAACAAAAATCTGTTTTCTTCAGAATCTAAACAAATTTGAACCGAATAAAAATGTGTTCCCCAGTATTTTAACTAGTTTAGTGCCCAACCGGCCGTGCCACGGAGGCCACTAGAGCGAAGCTCGATTTGATCTTTTGTATTTATTTCTTTGCCAACCATTACATATCATTTACACATTTTTGGCTCTTACATAAAAAGGTTCGTCACCACTGGTGTATGTTAAAATGATAACATAAAGTATCCATAAAATCTGATATGTTGTGTAAAAAATAAATATAGTGGAACCTCATTAGTTCGAATATATATATTTTACAGATAAGTGAATAAAAAGCTATTGCATACACTCACAGATATTTTTAAATGATTAATTTACAGTACAGAAGATACTATTGTACTGTAATACCTACATTTTGCCAATTGTTATATTATACAATATCTGTCAATTTGCGTATAGTATAGTGTAATGTAATACTATACTGGAATTAATTTATTATTTAAGTTTATAACGACTAACCAATTAATTAACCCCGGTAATCCGATTTTTCACCAATTCGAACTGGTCTCGGTCCAAATTAATTCCGACTAGCGAGGTTCTACCGTACTTCAATCTCATTGCATTTTCTTATATTTCATATTCATATAGTGCCCATCATTCATGTTCAGTGCGTCATTCGTGTTGACTGGTTGGGTTGATAATGTCCGTGATGTAAACAGTGGCCGGCCAATTGCTGGGTAATATTTCATTCTATCTATAATACATATTTAACATCCCACGGGATTCATCTGTTAAGCACATCACAGTAGGTATAAACCAGATGCTGCTCTCGTGTTTAGTCTATTATTTATTTTCAGAAATATTAGTACAGCGGTGAACTTCCTGCCGTTACTACTCTATTTAGTTTTCATTTTGCAAATGCAATGAGAAAAGTTTTGTTCATAACATAAAACTAAAAAAACGTGTTAAATAATATGTATAGCGATTCTAAAATATTGTGGATGCAGGTAATTACAATTAAAATTTACATACCAAACACAACACAGATCAATAAAATAGAGCCATGGTGAACGAATAATGAAAAAGAAAAAATATTTTAAATTGATAAAAAAATATTTACGAAGAGTTTTCGTTATCAAAGTGTCTCGTATATTTGAAACGGAAATGGTAAAAAAAAAATAAAACGTGCTCGCATTCCGATTTGTGGATGCGAGTTCGATATCATATTTTAGGCATTATGTTATATTTTTATTCCACAAGGCAATTGACTTGCTGTCCATACTTGAATGTTTAGCTGTAGTCTGATTCCGAAAGGTGTGTTGAAATAAAAAAACCATATTAACCTGTAATTTAATTTAAGCATATTAACTTCTAATTTATCATTTATAGAATAAATATTTTTAAATTTTATATGCAGCTTGCATTATTTAAAATCGGCATTACGTAACAATTTGTGGAAGCCATTCAAAATTAAAACAATTTATTTTAATACCAGGAAGCCAATTTGAGAATGTAAATGTATAATGCCATTGTTTTAATAATTAAAGGAGAATTTTCATATAAGCTCAGGAGAAATACATAAATAAAAATCATATGTACTCGGTGACTAAACGATTAAATACAAGAGATAATAATTCGTAAATAATACATTTTGAAACTTTTGATACGTCAAAGGAATGTTTAAATAGTGTTTTCGTTTTTGCGATAGATACAAAAAAACTCACAAGTTCAAAAGGATTGAGCTAAAATGACATTTTAGTTATAATGATAATATACTGTACAATCGTGTAAAATATTGTTGGTCTTAATTAAACGCCATATATAGAAAGGAAATATTATGTAGTATCAAAATTGGAGTATTTTTTTACTTTGGTCTTCAGAATTGAGACATACATAAATACGCAATATGTATTTTTTTAATCATGATAATCGTATATTCATACACATGTTTGCCCCCATTACTAACTTTTATGGACCGTAAAAAAAGTAAGACCTGGCAACTCAACTTTCTTGTTTATTATTATTGTAAACCGGTTGTCAATTTTACGTCAAAGCGTTCGTCATTTCCTTGAACGGAAAACAAATACAAATTATTTGCGAGTTTTATTTAAAGATTTAATGTTCGTTTTCAAAATTTATTCGTAAAATATGCGATATTAGTGTAGCAATGTCAAGGAACATTGTCGAAATTGAAGAATATTTTGATGATAGTGTAATTTATCGATTTAATAAAATTATAACCGTCGACGATGATAAACAAAATTCCAATGTAAATTTATTTAAAATTTTTATTAATGTTTATTTTTTAAAATCACTCAACTACTTGAAAATCTGCAAATGATAGTAATAAATTCTGCAGTACTGATTCTTTACTGGTGCACAAAATTCCATCCCTTCAATTTATTTTTAGGCTAAAATCAAGGGTTGTAATATAGACAGTCCATATGACCGCAAGTGAATTATTTTAACGTGAAGAACCACCTTGAGAGACAGGACAAAATAGCCTTTATAATATAGGACAATAAATGGCTTTGTTTCAATTTTATTCAACATTTTTTAGAGGCGAAACGACAGGGAGGAGATACGACGTCGCCTCGCAATGGGTGCTGAGATGGATGAATTTTATACATTCGGAGATAGACCTGGTCGAAAGCCCAGTTTACAGGCTCGCCTACAAAGTGGTAAGAGAACAATATTACCCACTCTTCAAATATTCTTGACAGCGTGACTTACTTGAGAATGTTTTAAGATAGTTTGAATGTTGAAATGCTAGTATGAAAGATTTATGATACGAACGTAGAAGTCTCAAGACTGAGGAGCCATCCAAGAAAATCATGGCATGGCCTGATTAATCAAATTTTAATAGATAGCTCAATCCATAGTCATAGTGATCACAGAGCATGCACGAGGAGTTGTACGAATGTGTATGGCGCAAAAAATGTATGTGAGGATAGAGTAATATAGCACTTTATTCTTTCCGCCTACTCGTTTGGGGAAGCGGCGTTATAGAGGTGTATTGTATTGAGATTGTAATTATTACAACTTATTTAAACTTCGAATTGTGATTCTGATAAAAAAGCAGTTGAGAGAAAATTAATGTATTACTCAGTGAAATCAATGAAACCATAAAAAACTTGGCAAATATCCAAAATCCTTATTACGGAATCTCTTTGAAATCTGGGTTAAAAGAATGTTGACGAAATAAAAAAATAACAAAATTGATAGATCTAGCGATTTTGGTGCTTTCTTACAAAAAAAACTGAGGTTAGAGGTTCACGTAAATAAGTTTATGCAAGATAGTCTTCAGCCTTTGTATATTTAATGGTTATCTAACTAGATAACATTTTCTGTTTTCTCACTTGTAATAAATATCATTTCATTAATTTGTTTTTTATTAATTCAAATTTGTATTTCATTTTATGAAGGAATGAATCTCCAAATTTGCTTCATGAACGAGACAGCATCTGATACAGAATCTCCATCAGAGACAGATGCAAGAGAGGAACAAAATACATTTGAAGAGGAGTCCGATACAATTAGCACCAAATGCAAAGAATTGCGGGATATAAATATTGATGCAAGTTATTCTGCAACATCTGATACACCCGCTAATAAGACAACTTCTTCAGGTATGTTAATGTCCTTTCTTTTGTGTTAATGTATTTTTACTTTTTTTTTAGTTTTGAAGTGTTTCCTTTTTTTAAATTAGGAATTACTCGTCCTTCTTCTTTGGCACTAAATGACACTGCCAGGCCAGCATTCATCAGCAATCTAACATCACAAGCAGCATTCTTTCAATGTCAAGCTCGTTTGCAAACAGAAGCAAGAATGGCCTTAGCGCAAGCAAAAGAAATGGCTCGCATGCAAATGGAGGTAAGTTTTGATCTATTTATTGAAATTATTCTTCAGAAATGGTTCTTTTGTTCATATAATGTTAACTAAACCTAAGTTCATACAATGTTAACTATACTCCTTGTTCATATAATGTTAACTATACTCCCTTTGAAAACATGTGTTTTAAAAAAAGGAAAATTCTATTTAATTTCTTTGTCGTAATCACCAGATATTTATTTAATTAATTTAACATGTTTGGACCATATGTTGGCCATGATCATAAATGATAATATGGCCAATGGTCGAAACATGTTGAATTAATTAAATAAATATCTAGTGGTTAAGACAAAGAAATTAATAGAACTTTTTAAAAATATAGAACCACCAAACAACTGATGAAAATGTTAAAAAGTTTTTTAAAATTGTATTTACTTATGTTTTTATAAAAGTCTAGATATCTATGTTAGCACCCATTAATATATAAGTATTGATTAAAATTATGTTAAAAGTAGGATTTTTTAATGCACAACTACACATAATATAACTTCCATACATTTTTTTATATTTACGATAATTTTAAAGGCTATTCACACACTCTTGTGCTGTGACCAGCCCATGATTCCAGCTGCCGTGACTTATATTTGCACTGCACAGTGTACATCTCATTATTTGCCAACTATTTATGTAATAAAACAGTGAAACAATGAAATAAACTTCAAAGTTTATTTTGAGAAAATGAAAAAAAATCATGGCTGTGAAAAAAAATATTGTCCGAAAGTAATTCAATGATGTCACGGCTAGCATGGTCACAAGCTGCGTGAATGGGAACAGGACCATACATAGAAGACTTTTATCCTTGTCCGTCGCATCAGGAATGGTGCTGTCGTGTCATAAGTGTTTGAGATGAGTCTTTTAAGAGGGTATACCAAAACTAATTTTTTTTTAATATTTTTTTTTACAAATCAATATACTACCACGTCGTTTCTCTGAAGGGGTAAGTAGGGAAATCGAGCACCACACCACTATCCTGGCATACATCTCTTGCTTCATCCACATTCATACAACTCCTCATGCATACTCTGCGATTATTACAACTACGAACATAGCCCTCGATTAGAATTTAGTTAATCTGTTCATGCCATTATTTCCTTGGGCTTCCCATCTGTCGCATTGTAAAGTTTCTGTACTAATCTCTCGGTATCCATTCGTTTAACATGCCCAAACCATCTCTAAGAATTTCTCTTCATTTTATCTATCAATAATGCTCGTACCTGCTTCACACTCTTTTCTTATGTCTGAATTCCTTACTCTGTCATATACTGTTTTACCAAACATTCTTCCAAGATATCTCTTCTTAACGGCATTTATTCTACTTCATTCTTTCTCTGCCATGACCACGCTTCACTTCTGTACATCAAAGTTGGTATCAATACTGCGTTATGCACTATCATCCGACCGACAAATATTTTTTTATGCTAGTATAAATATTTTTTTAGATTGAACGTCAGAAGCAAGATAATTCTCCCATCACAGAAATGCTTCGAAGCAGTCTTCAAAAGGCTGGGGTTCAGCTTACTGGGGATAGAAGAAGAGTTTCTAGGCAAATGCTTACAGATATGAATATCGCCCAGTTGCAGGTTTTTACTTATTTTTATATTTAATGCATAATATTTTTGTCCTCATGTACTTTACTGTAGGAATATAATTTTGCAGGTGATTGTTAATGAGCTACACACACAAATTGAATTTTTGAATGAAAGCTTAGTGAAAATGTTAATAGCCCGAGACGAGCTTCATATGGGACAAGATTCAATGCTTGTGGACATCGAAGATCTAACAAGGCATCTGTAAGTTTGCTAGACTACCTGCTTATCAACTTGGTTATGGATAAAAAATAGTCAAAATAAGCAGTTGATTGTTTTCTTACAGCAGTGCTAAAGAGCTTCCTTCCAAAGCATCTGACATAGGTGACACATCACCATCCTCACTTTCAGTGGGAAAACAGTATAATTTGAAATCACATTTGTCATCACTGACAACATTAGTATCAAAGTGACAAATAGTTGCAACAATATTGTTGTGCATTAACAAAACAAAGAACTGGGACAAGTAATGTTGATTGCGTATTACAACAAATGTGTGTTTCTGTTTTATTCGTTTTTGAATTGAACTGTAATCAATGAATCCATTCCTGTAATCAGCCATATAGTATATATACTTTTTATGTGTACAAGAGTTATTCCCTTTTGTTTGAAACCGTTCTTTGATATTATTTTAAAGATTCTGTTCTTGGTAAATGTTGATATCAGTACAGTAAGTATTGTTTATAAAGATCAAAATTTTACTGATATTAATTAGTTCTAAAAATATATCCTAATGTAAATTCATAACTAAATCTAATGTAAATATATATGTATGTTTTGCATTGCATCCCTGGAACAAACGCAATAGGTGTCATTAATAATATCAGCTTTTGGACCACTTTGGTATTTGATTCATTCACTTGATATATGAGCAGGTATAATTGAATCTCCAATTGATGTGTCATATGCTAGTTTGAGATCATTATTTTGTACAGAAAATGAAATTTACAGCAGTTTATAAGTGTAATATTATATTACTGAATTTCCTTCATAAATATTGTACCTAATATTATGGATTAAATGAATGTCTTTCAAATTATTCATTAAACTTTGCATTATCAATTTTATGCACTAAGGAAATTTCTCTTTCATAGGTACTTACCAGTCATAATCTAAATATTACATTGTGATGTGTACGATATTATTATTTTTTAAATCTTTCAACATAATAATTGTAATATTATTATGATGTTAGGAAAGTATGGAATACACATGTATTTTTCTGTCCTTAAGATTAATAATTGTACATAATTCTTTCATAAACCATAAAATAACCCGACGTATACATTCAGTCATTGAATAATATCGCAGGTAATCCATTGCAGAATTGTACATTTATATTTCCTTCGGCCGAGATTAAAATTTTTGTGTGGCTCAAGAGATATCTAAACAATGTTCAATATTATGGTTCTCTTATTATGAAATATGATACTACCAGCTTTGTGCTGCCAGTGTAGGTTGTATATATTGTAAATATTATATAAATAATGTTTTAATAAATATCTGCTTATAAAATAGTTTATTGTCAAAGAGTTAAAATTAGCTTGTTGAATGGTTGCTTGTCGACCGATGTAAACTATTGCAGGTGAAATGTTCATTGTTACATATTAAAAATAAAAATTAAATTAACTGTTAAAAAGAGACCAAGGTAAACAAAACAAAATTGCGTAGGGGTGAGAGATTCAATGGTGAAAGTTATGCAATTCAATTTTGACAATTTTAATTCTTGGAAGTAAAGGGATACTTTTGAAATGGAACTTTACTTGCATCATTATATTTTTTATTCTTTAACTAAAATGTTGTGTTAAATTATTGGACACTATTGCAAATGAAGAATGATGTACATAAAGTAGATCATAATTTCTTATGATTCTCCTTGTTACCTAACTATACTTTGAGGGCATAAATGAATTTACACCAATTTTCATACCAGATTCTTTTAGAAATGTTGAACTATTTGTATATAAAGCATTGTATTATAGGTACAATACATATTTCACTCACTATATTAATATGTTGCCTTATTCCTTTTATGTATAATATAATATTAAATAAATCATTTTTACACTAAAAACTTGCGTAAACTGGTTTTATATTTTGCTAATGAGATTATCAAGATTAGGGACCTTATAATTGTTATAGTTCATTTGATGAAAGTTTTGTGTGAAATGCAGTAGCGTACCTAAGGGGTGGTATGCCCTAGACGGCATATATTTTGTTCAGTAACTGTTAATAAACGCTCTTAATTTGGATTGATTTGAAATGTGGTCCACCCCAGGTGTCAATGATAAAAGCTCTAGGTACGCCACTGGCGAAATGTATTGAGTCGACCAGTGCCTAAGTGAATATTGAATTCATCATGATTTCAATAATATGTAATGAATTAATTTATTATTTATCCTGAGGTATGGTTAAAAATTAAATGGAACTGTTGATCAGTAGATAATTCAGTATTAATGGTATGTTTTTCAATGGGGTATGTTACGTTATACACCATATTATGAATTTGTGTAACATATATCTATCAAAACTATAAATTTATATGTCTATTAAAACTACAATATATTATATTAAAACTTATAATACCCCAAGATGTATACATATTTAATTATTAATTTCATAAATCTCTTATCAAATAGGTGCTTTTTAAACAAAATTATATGAATGTTGTAAAACTATACGGTCAAATCGTAGGTAGACATATAATTTTTAAATTATTTTATTATCAATAAATATATAACTGAAATAAAGAGTTTGACTAAAAAAAATAAACGTTGAGCTTTGTAATATCACTCAAATTATATTTCATACTTCATCGTATCATGAATATATCATACTAAATTTAGTTTTTCATATTAGTCGACTGTGATTTATTGCTAGATATTTTTAATTGCTGCATTTCTAATGAGATCTTTGTATAATGATACTTAGTTTAAATTTGTTTTATATATTGTATTTAATTTGTATCTTGGCATATTTTAAAATGTTTATTTAAAAATCATTCAACTATTGAAATTGTAAATGTTTTAAATTTTTGATCTGCCCATGTAGAGCTTTTACAGTTGGCTTTAATAAATATGCATATATAATAGAATGCAGTTAAATTGTAAAATGAAATATGTATCAATTATTTTATTTATTTCAAATAAATAAATACATTTAAACTATTTAATAATGGTTTCATTTGGTGAAGACTATCTCACGTACGCTCACCCGATTAACATGTCTCGAGGTATCATTATAAATCCTTATCTCTCTCCCTTGATAATCGTCTCTTCCTTTTAACATCTACCTACCACCCTTTTGGTTTATTTAACATATGTTTGCTTTATATATA
>JAPMAF010000112.1:0-18765 GCA_026537445.1 Silvatares holzenthali | reverse complement strand
ATAATCTGTACAAGATGTTTTTTGGTCATATATAAATAACTGTGTGTAGTTTGATATAAATGCACTTACATTGTAAACCGCTCTTGGGGTGATTTGTAATCACGGAACAGCGCTATATATCATCCAATAAATAAAATAAAATTTACCTCAACAATTATTCTCAGGATTTGCGAACCACTTAATAGAAGAAGGACATATATTCAACGACGTAAATACTGAATACCTACACATTACCAACACATTTATCGGCCTCGTGGTCGAGTGGTTAAAGGTACTTGATTAAAGCGTTTTAAGAACGCCGGAGGTCGCGGGTTTGAATCCCGCCGATGTGGAATAAAAATTAAAAAATATTTTCTATTTGACAGAAAATTTTCAACCGTCTTTTTAAGTAGCTTAAATGTCGCAACAACTTCTTCAAACATCGTAATGTTTTAAAGTATAAATGACCAATGTAGATCTGGAAGGCAAATTCTATCAAGTCTTTCGTAAGAATTATATGCGGTTAACCACTTGTTCGAACAAATTAAGAAATCCATTAAGATATTGAAAAGTATATCTGTGACTGAAATACGTATTCAAAAGACCGTATACTCCAATCTGCTTTAGAATGGTACCGTTCCTCGGTGTTTTGAAACATTTGCATTTATTTATAGACTATATTGCTTCTGTCTGACCTTCTATTAAAATCATTTTGTTGGGAAAGCTCTTTCTTTTATTGCAAGGAGGTATCCAACTGATTTTAAGCTCTTTTCTCTAATTCTATTGGCAATATAGGTTTTCTGTAGTCTGCTACTATTTTATCTTGTGTTTTACCGAATGTTGGCTGATATCGTTTCGGCGTTTTAGCATACTATATATCGCATTTCATAACCAAAGTAAGACAAAGTTTTAGCAAATAGAATATTTTCTTTTGGGATCTCTTTCATTCTCTAGAGAATATTTAAATGACATCTTACCATTATTTTTGTAGGATGATGAGAGTAAATATGATTTTCAAAGCCCTTTCTTTGTTCTTGAAATATATAGTACAGTATGTGATAAAGGGGTACAGTAGCGATGATACGTGTCGCGGGTGATGATTGCGTGAGTGAAAGGAAAGGTTATCAGATAGTCGTCTTGCGAATCGTATTACTGAGCGGTCGAGAGATAGTAAACTCATGTAGGTACATATAATTACATTTTATATATGAACTTATTGAATGGACTTCTAGAATCAATTATTGCGGTAACAATATCACAATATCTGAGATAGGTGTGCTTGTGGTCTAACTCTAAGTTTGTTAATCGACTATTGCGGTAACAATACAATATAATGCATCATCACGCCGCTTCCCCGAAGGAGTAGACAGAGAGGTTAAAGTACTGCACCACTCCATCCTGACATATAGTACATCTCCTGCCTCATCCACGTTCATACATCTCCTCGTGCATACTGTGTGATTATTACGTCTACGAACAGAACCATCGATTAGATTTTGGTTAATCTGCTCATGTCATGACTTTCTTGATAACAATATCGCAGTGTTCAGTGTAGATGTATTCAGTGTAGGGCGAGTCTGTCTGTGTAAAGAAGGCAGTCAGAAGACAGGCAGTCTTCTTTACACAGACAGACTCGCCCTGAAGATGAACACTGCAATGTGGTCCGAAACGTTGGCAAACAAAATGTCACAATACAACATGACTACCCAAAAGTCTTTGGCTTGCGAATCTTTTGGTCGTGAAAGCCTACGAAAATACTTATGACTGACATTCACAAAACATACAAATCCGTGTTTGTAGCAAATGACTATAAACATGGTCATTATTTTTATTTTTTTTCCAAATGTTAATGCAAATCTATTTCGCAATCAAAATCAATTTCGCAACAATTTTGCTTGCCAGTATGTTTTTTAATTTATGTTTCAATGTAAATATTTTTGATGTTTCAGGTACACGTCATTCATCCTCCGTCTTTACCAAACAGGCGACGACCTTTGGTCCAGGCAGTTCTGCTGCATGTTCAAACTGTTGGGGAATTATTTGCAAAAGAATGGCCCGCTTCTCAATTGCCTGTTACCTGTTTTGGAGCACGCATTCAAGATGGAGAAGAGCAGGAAAGAAGCCTTCCAGTGTTGGAAAGTCGTAATGAATACGTTTGTGTTGAACGGCAATGTTAATGTGAAAGCCATCAAGCTTTTGACTGCGCCCCTCGTGATAAACAATGCGAAAACTGAAGATATGGCTCTAGTTAAATTCGACGTGTGGTGGCATCTGATAACCATCCTTAAGGAACATAATAACATTCGGACAGATTTAAATTTGTTTCCCTTCGTCAAATATTGCTTCGGAAATGAGAAGAAACCGGATGAAGTCGTTCCCGGTTTAGTGTTTCAAAATCTCACTAAACTGACGATCAAAGCCGCCACAGAATTGTTCGGTCACGAAGAATCCTGCCCAGGATGTGTTGGCGATTCGCTCAATAAATTAAGCAAACCACTCCTGACTGGCAACTTATTCGAGAGCTCTTCGGAAGTCTGGGTGTATGTGGTGAGACAAGTCATTCTCTCGAATTGTCCGAATAAGTCAATAGATGATCAAGCTAAACGAGATTTGAGTCAGAATTTCAAATGTATTTGGTCGTCGTTGCTAAAACTATCTACAAAGCACACAAATCCATCGAAGGTGTTTTCGGAAATTTTGAAAACTCTACAATTTTTAGCAGATGTAAGTATTTGAATTATACTTTGTATTCATTATCTTCAATTTGATTTTTATTAATAGTCACCCTATTGAAGAGGAATGTGTAAGATAGAAGAAAAGGATGTGGAGCGGGTGTAAGCGTTATTGACAAAATTAAGAAAAGTACTTTGAGATAATTTTTACATGTAGAGCGAATGGATTCTGAGAGATTAGTATAGACAATATGCGATGCAATCTAGAAGGTACGAGACAGGGTCCATCCAAGAAAGAACATGGCACAATCAGTTCAACCAAATTTTAATTGATGGCTCTGTAGTAATAATTGCAGAGTATGCATGAGGAGATGTTTGAATGTGGATGAGTCAAGAGATGTACATCAGGACAGAGTGATGTGGTGCTCGATCCTCTCTGCCTACCTTTTCGGGAAAGCGGCATACGGATACTGTATTGTATTATTGTCACTGTTATATCTTCCCTTTGAGACATGATTGAATGTGTACTTGTTTAATCCACTTTATTAAGGTTTAAGAATTCCTACAATTGTTCTTTTAGTTTACCAAAAAAATTTAAATACCAGAGCTTAAAATGAGAACACTCTGAATGATATTGCAAATGCAATAAACAAATAAATTCCTTCCCAAAAGAAACAACATAATGCGAACATTAATTTGAGTATTGTTTTGTACAATGTGTTCTATTTTTTTCAGAAGGCACCAACAACAGCTGAGCTTGCTAATCTGATGATTACTTTAATTTTACCGTTGGTAACAGATAAAACTATAGGATATTCAAGTATGTTCTTGAATGATGTAAATAACAAAAATGAAACTGAACACACTCCTATTCAATCGTTGATTGAAATTATTTTATCGCCTTCACTCTACGAGTAAGTTTTATTCATGATTATGAAATATCATTCATTTCCATTTATTACAATGGACTAAATGAAGAGTGATCCAATATATGGTAAGTTCTACTTTACGGTGTTGAGTCATGGACCCTTTAGTCATCATTTGTTCAAATGGTGGGTTCACCATAGAACGTTAAAGATAGCCTGGGCTGACATAGTGAGTACCTTTGAAGTTTTACGTGGAGCTATACACATAGACAATTGTTCTTCATAATGCTGATGTTCTCCATAAGTTTTTATTTCGGTCATATGTAGAGGAGAAATATATGCCATATTTTAGCATAAAGGAGGTAATCGGAGGCCATAGAGAGGGTCGGAAGAAAGCTGCTTCCTGACCTCAGAACATTTAAAACTGAACCGGTATGAGTGGTACACTAGAGCAGCCCAGAACAGAGAAATTTTGGAAAAGAAAGGGGGATTGGACATATCAGCAGAGGCTGCTCGACTTCTGGTCAATGCGTTTGTGGTGTTGCATGTGGATTACTGTAACGGTGTCTACATTGGATTGCCACAATACAAATTGAACAGACATCAATCTGTTATGAATTTCGCAGCTAGAATAATTTATATTTCCAAATACACATATAACACCCCTGCTTCTTGTTTTCCAATAAGTGTGCTAGTTGATGTATAAATGCATGCATGACTTGGCGCCACTGTATCTCAAAGAACTGTGTGTTCCTGAATCTATGAATGACTGGCAACGCACGCTCAGATCGGCTTCCTCGAAAGTTATAGGAAAGGTAACGAAGCCAAAAAGATACCATGGTACGAACTTCGCTGAGCGAGCATTCTCGGTGGCGGGACCGAAGGCCTGGCACGCTCTCCCGGCGCCGGTGCGATGCATTCCATCTGAGATGATATTTAGAGGCAGACTAAAAACACATCTTTTTAAAATATTAATATTCCCTAAAGAGTAAAAAAGATGTGCAGCGCCTTTGAGGTGATATTCTCACGAAAACTGTATAAATTATCCGCTTTAATAATAATTATTATGAAGACAAAGATGAAATGAAGAATCACTGAAAGTTTGCAGAACCATCTTTGTCATTTGAAATCGTTCTTCAGTTTACGCCAGAGTGATAGTGAATATTGAGAGTGAGCTGATATTGAAAGGACCTGTAGGACACAACACAAATTATTTCTTTCCAAATGAATATTTATTTTCTGATTGTAATAATTATTATTGTTTTAGAGATGGGATGGATTCCGTGAGTTATTCATTCTCAAATTTCGTAACAGCCGGTTTGGATGGTTCTGTAATAGACTACTGCAGTTGGATTCTTACAAAGTTATCCAGCAATGGCCACTGCCCTGATATTTGGTGTAGTCTCGCTGAAAATATCTGTTCCAAAGAGTACACCTTCAACAATGACCTCTGCAACGCCATCATATTGTGGCCATTAAACAAGGGTATTAGGATGAGCAAGGTAAAGAAAGTTTGACACTAGTGTCCATGCACCAGCAACATCACACTCCGGCAAGGCAAGGGCGGTAATGACAAAAATATATGGCATTTAAACATTTTTATTTAAATTGCTTACTAAATCAAATCAATAATTAAAGATATCTGTCTTATAAATTAAAATAAATTAAATATGTCGGCCTTGTGGTTGATCGGTTAAGACGCTTGGCTAAAGCATTAGAGGAACACTGGATTCGAATTCCACCGTAGTAAAAAAATAATTAAAAAATGCATTTTAGGTTTCAGTTTTTAAAAATATGTCTAAAATGAAAATGCATTTGAAAACGTATATTCACTCTGAACTGGCAGAGTGGTATATCTTGTGTCGTCCTAGAGCGATACCACCATTCTGTATTGCAAGCCATGTGAAATGGATTTATCCATGTTTCATGACTAGAACTGAATAACCAGGTTTTCAATCTCATACAACTGCTATTGCCCCCGACTCCAACTACGATTGCACTAAATGTTACCGACCCAGGCGGATGGTGGTGTCGTGGTGTCTCATGTGTAATATAAGATAAAAAATAATAAAAAGTTGCCTCGACAGAGAGATAAACTTGTGTTCTGTGCTGCACTATGTCATGATTGATAAAGCGATCTTATAACCATTTGATGTTTTTTGTTTCAGATTGTGAAAGTTACAGCATCTTGGAATAAATTATTCACTTTCCTGTGTCATAATTTATCTAGTCCGCGAAGAAATTCAAACCCACTTTTCGATGCAAATATTGTTTCGACTTTATTGAAGTCGTCTGAAGACTCTGAGATTGCTTCGAGTAAACTTTTATCGCTGTCTTTATTACCCATTGTTATCAAGAGACGTTTGGAAGACCATCCAGGTACGCGATAATCATTTTTATTTTTTTTTAAGCGATGCCTATGATTATAACCGGCTACTGAAATATTTACGGCTAACGCTGACATTTGAAAGACTCAACTCCATGTCCCGCTCTTTGTAATCTTGGTGTTTACAGCCCTTCTATCTGTCTGCACTGTAAGGCCAAAGAGATATTAATTTTCTGAATGTTCGGTTCGGTTTTATTAAAGCCCTTGTAGGTTGCATGATTCCCTCTCAGTAGGTTGATGGCAATCTATTAGTTGATTTAGTTGAATCTTTCCACTTTCAGAATTCAAATTATTAATTTATTCAATATGCAGTTTAAGTTTTATCTGTATATTACCCATTTTAATTTGTACACATTCACTTTAATGGGCTAAACATGGAGTTCCAAGTGGTAGCTTACTGTAAATTATGATGTTTCTTTAGTAATATGAGGCAAGTGTTTGACTGAATTAATTGTGTTGTTTATAATATTTTGCACGCTAATCTTGATCCATGTTTTCAGCTGGCCAAGTGACATATTTATCTCCGGTTCTCGAATGTGCCAAGGCACTCCTTGGCTTTGTGGAAAAGATGGATTCGTCGCGTAGCTGTGTGGTCGTCGTATGTGATATAACTGATGTTCTATGTAATATTTTGTCCGTTTACAATAGTCGGAGGTCCACTCCTCCCTACCTCCAGCTGCTAGTCAATGTGTCTGAAGCAAATTTGAAATGTGTCCTACACGTCATGAACCGAGTATGTTCGATTTATTTAAAATATTTTATTGACATTATTTGCAATTAATTTTTAAATATCGTTAACATTTTTTGTTTTTAGAAATGTGCTACAGTTGAACTAAACGAGTCCATTTTAAAATTACTGGATTTAATACCCAAATTTACACACCAAATATTTAAAACTCGGATGAACTCGATCATATTCGATATAATGATGGCGTTGATCAAAATGAATCATATACCTGATATTGAAAATAAATGTGAGGATGCATTAAGACAACTTCTCAAAACGTTTGAGAATTCTCCAAAGAAAACTAGTGTCGATGACAGTGTGATTTTGAAAATTCAGCAATTTTTGACAGAATGTTCTTCTGAAAATAGAGCGTTCAAATTCCCTCTTACATCACCCGTAACAAGCGATGTCAAAGAGAATGAAAAAAGCGACAAGCCTAAAGGAGATGAAGATTTTGTGCAGATTAAACCGACATGGAAATTTGATCCCAAAAAATTGACGGAACATCAAAAGGATGTTCTAACACGAAGGCGGGAGAATATCCCCGCTCTTTATGAAGATCTTTCACAGTCTCAAGACGACTACACCATCAAGCCGTGGAAACCTGCCGGTTACACATCTAACGACACAAGCAATTCTAAGAGCCAAGAAAGTGATGATAAGGCTCCTTCTAAAGAAAAGAAACTGGATGATGGTACGACTGATAAGGAAGTTCCCATTAAAAATGTGCTAAGAAATATTCCGAATCCCGCTTTAATAGATTCTACAAAGGATGTCAATTCGTCAGTTGTGACAGAAAGTAATAAAGAGAAAAATGCTCCATCTAAACAGGAGTCAACTGCGGACCTTAGGGATTCCAATAATGAAAATATCGAAATCAAACCGGCTAACACTGAAAGCCCGAAACATGGAAAGAAAAGGCTTTCCCTCATTTCGCGTCTAGAAAAAAATATGAAAAAATTAGAAGAAAGTAATAATGTGCACCAGAGCCCTGCTTCAAATCTGACTAGTCCTGCACTTCCCGATTCAGATAGACCGTCAAGGATGAGGAGAAAACCTAACAAATTTGATCCTGATGACACTAGATTTTTAAATCCTATAGGAAAACGAAGATTTTCTAATGTTGAAGACAAACCTTCGCTATCAGATACTGACATTCGAGCACCGAGTGACGACTCCAGAGTCATAGATTTAGAAAAACCTGAAAACACACCATCGGAAATAACTCCGACAAAAATTAAAAAGAAGAAATCTCGTTTACTAAAGGAACTAGAAATTGATACTGTCGAAGGACATCCTTCGAAAAATATCTTCGATAATACCAATAATAAGAGTCGGAGACGAAGCAATGTCGAGTTGAATGCAAAAAGTAATAAAGCTGCTGTACGCAGAAAATCGTCTATTGCTAAAACAGAAGAAAAGACAACAGTAACCATTTTCAATGGTGTAAATAAATCTAATGAAACAAATAATATAACACAGCTTACTTTAGGAAGCAGCTGTGATGTTGTACAAGCGTGTGCAGTAAATATAAATTGTGCCAATATTGATACCAACACAACATTGGACAAAGATTTTGACACAATTAGCAGTGATAAAGACATTTACATACCGAATGCTGAAAATAACAATATGGATGCTTTAGCAACATCAGAAATATGTGATATTATCAGTTTGGACAGTGAATTAAATATTACTAAAAGTAATGATGAATGTACACTAGAAGATATCGATGTTCCTAAAGCTGTGCAATCTGCTCCTGCAACTAATACTGATGACAAAGAACAAATCTCCCAACAGATGGAAGAGCCAATTGTAAGAGAAGAATCTCTTATTGTTCTTTCGGATGGTGAAAGTGATCAGTGTACTGCAAATCCAAATCTCCCTGAGTCCGAAGATATCATCGAAAGCTCTCAGGATTCTAGTATATCTGTATCTAGAACACCCAGAAGAATATCTGCAGTTATCAACGGAAAAGTGAGAGTACCGATGACGAGAATATCAAGAGTCGAATCTCCTTCAGCTGTGAATAATTCGCTTATAGAAATCAAAGATACTGGCGAAGTTACAATATCTACAGAAACAATATCCGAAATGGACACATTGCCAGTACAAAATACCAGCGAGAGTAACTCAACGCAGGTAATAGCTGAAGCCCTTACGGAACCCGTATCCGAAACACCTCAAGATCTAATAATTCCAGAAGATGTTGAATTTGAGGCTGCGGATAATACTGAAAATGTAGAAATTATTTCTGAAGTTATTTGTGAAGTGGAAGTAGAACAAGAAAGCGGTGTTGTTGGATCCGAAATAAATACAGAGGATGATAATATTCCTATAGTAACAGAACCAGATAAAACAGTTTACGATTCAACTAAGGCAACAGCAGATGTGATTGAATTATCTGATGATGAAGAAGCTATCACCCCTAGTGTTATAAGTATTGTGTCTTCTCCGCACAAAGATGATGTAGAAGATAGAAATACAGAATTGTTAAATAGCACTATAGATATATCGCCAATAAAGAGTATTTCTTATGCTGATTCTCCAGACACTGATGAATTAGAAGAACCTTCACCCCCGAAGGAAATAGATGATCTTGCGACCGATGTTGCGAATGATATTTCTCTTAATGAAGAAGATAAAGAAAAATCACCGGAGAAAGTGGATAGTCCACAAGAAGAATCGAATGCGGTTTCTCCCAGTCTGTGCCCCTCGCTCGCAAGTATCGCTTCCCCCAATATATTTTGCAGTGAAAAGATATCGCCTGATAAGTTGCCAAATCGTGAAAATAATACCTCACCTCCCAGACCTGCTCCAGTCGCGGTCTCCAGTCCGAGTAGCATGCTCAGCGAGAAGAAAAATCGTCCGGTGATGAGCAGAGTCAGCGGTAGGGCAGCGCAAATGCTGGGTTTATGCAAAATCAATTTTGAGAAGAAGGATAGTACAGATAATTTTGAGAAATCTCAAATGTCACCTGTCAGGACGATGCCTCGTAAAAATTTGCATAGTATGTATGGAAACAGTATAGATGGCAACGGAACGGGTGACAGGAACGTGCTCAGGCAACAGGATGAAGAGGCTTTGTTCCAGTTCAGCAAGCTGCTGCCTTCACCCTACGCATCTCCCGCTGCCCCCATACTGAAAAGAACGCTCGATGAACAAACTCTTTCTCCTTCTGGTAAAGTAAGTATAATTTTCTGAATTCTTCCTAAATCCTTCTCCGTTGTCTTATCAGCTTTAAACAATACTAATTCATTATTCAAAAATATTTGATACCTCGTCATAACATGGTGGCGGTGGCCCTTCTGGCTGCACAGGGTTAATGATCCAATAAATAATGTGTAGATGAAATACATTTGGTAATTATGATTTCAACATATTTATATTTTTATGTTAAACAAATAATCACCTCGTTTGCAGATGTTATCTAATTTATTTTCTTTGTTATTTCAGAAAAAGCGTGTAAGTTTTCATGATCCCCCTGTATCGACAATGGTCAATGTCAAAAAGTACATAGACCCACCATCTCTCCGATCGCCGCAGTCTAAAAATCGACCTCACACAGACCTCAGCTTCATGAAGTCACCCAAAGTTGTGAAATGTCTGGCCAAAAGAATGTTCGACGGGCCCGCGATGACCCCCGAGCTATCGGACGCCTGCTCCTTAGTGGTGGAGTCTCAGCAGGCGATGGACGTGACTAATTATCACTTACTCGATGACAAAGCTATGATATACTCTAGATTAAGAAACTGCGATGATCCCATTAGCAAGATCGCAGCTGAACTCTCATCCGAGACGTTGAAGGATGCCTTCCTGAATGAGATAAAAGATGAAATTCCTACCATCGGTCATCTAGCGAGGTTGACTGAACTGAAAGTGCACAGATTACCTGTGAGATTTCCCAAACTATTAACAGTTATGAAGGCTTTGGATGCTTATCATCTCGTGTTTATTGACCAACAAGTCAAAGATTCAATGCTGATAACTGTACCGAAAGCTTCAACCGAAGAGGAGACTGATAAATCACCCACATACGAGCCCATCCTCGGGAGCGATGAAGTGCCCGACACGAGGTGTCAACCCACTGATGACACTTCGTTTGTCCATCTTCAGATTGAGGAGAGTTTTACAACAAACTCTCCCGTAAAAGAGAATGGTATTGGTGAAGACATGATAACTAATTTAGCAACTCCTCTAGAATCTCTTGCCACTATAACGGAATCTATCCAGACTTTGGCTCCGGAAGTCATCAGAGTGACTGAAAAAAGGAAACTAGGCTGTCCCATGAACATTATAAAGAAACGTAGAAACAGCGCTCCTTTGCCAAACTCGAGTAATACTCCTGACCTCGTCGAAGTCTTGCTCAGGGTGAGTGGGTTTTTAGATTTGATATTTAAAACTATATGTCTTTTCTTTGTCATTTGTTATTATTCTCTATGTCAATTTTTTGAGCAACTAACCTTAGACATCCAAAGGAAATGGCATCAATTGACTGGGAACAAATTCATACATACTGAAAATTATTTCTATCTTTTATTCATTTTTTCCTGCATTTTTCTAATCTATATTTTAATGACGAATTAATGATTTTATTATCTATTTGCTTTTTAATATTAAAAAAAAGTTCTCCTTTATATTGAGAAAATAATTATTAAAAATTACCATGATTCTTTTTCTAATGTAATTTTGATCATATTCTTTGATATGGTTTGATAACATCAATGTGTTTCAAATTACTCAATTAAAAATCAAAACAACCGCTTTGTTGTAACCTTGTAATAAAAGATTATAGTATTTGTCTGCTTGGATACAATCTCATCTAAACTTAGAGGAGTCGATTTGATAGTTGACCATCATGGTGCTTATGTATGAAACTTGAGTTAATAATAAATAGGTCATTTTCTTACGAAAACGGTGCTATATAAGAGAGAATGTGATATGATTTGAACAAATAAAAAGCCAAAGTCATGTGTGTTTATAATTTTTGCAGACTTGTAATGAAAACGTCCCAGATCTTAACCTACTATCCAAGGATGAGATAATCAAATTGTACGAAAATATTCTACAAAATCCTACTTTCAACTCCCACTTGGTGGACAACATCGAACACATTAGCGATGAGAATGCGATAAAGATGCAAGAGAGACTTCTGCAGAAACCTGTCATTCAGAATTATATCACTCAAAACATTGACAAGTGCCTCACTCCGAGCTTCTTTGAGAATGAAACCGTTTTGAAGTACATCAAAGAAAATATACACCAGTATTTCAATATCTCGTTTGAAAAACGATGAGTAGTAAATCAAATGACATGTATGAACAACAATCTTCTGTATTAAAATGCATTTTTTTTTAAATATCTAAAGCAGCATTTATCACTTTAATTTGGAAATAGATAACTACATATTTAATACAGTATTTAAAAATGAATAGTGAACGCTTTTATATTTATTGTGTATTTGGAAAGGTATAATGTTATTTCCAGTTTAAAAAAATTCTTTATTGAATTTTCATTGTTTATTTTTCTCTATAAAAACCAGTTTCCGCTGTCTGGGATCATTATTTTCATTGTAGACAAATTAGTTTAGATTTAGTATATAAATTCCTTATCGTAAATAGTTTTTTGAGGTTGATCAGATTACACTCGGAGTATATGCTGGCATTGCAAATTATGAAGTGTATGGCGTTGTATATATTAAATACCATTGTGATATCCTGTCGTGTTTCTTACTTGAATAAGTTAATGCATTCGAGATAAATTCTCATATGGACAAGTCGTATGAAGTATCATTTTGAGATGATCCTATCGTGCAACATTCTATTTAAACTATTTTTATTAGCTTTAATGATTGTCTAAGTTTTATTTTGTATATTTGTTTTTAGATTTTGACTTGATGTCGTGCCATTGATCCGAATAATCCTCTTTTTTCCCACACATATATAACATCACATACACACTATAAGTGTATTATGTTGTCCCATATTTTTCCTTAGGTCATAAAAATGATGTAATATGTTCACTGCATTTTACAAAATTTCATTTTCTTATTTTAATGTATAAAAAAATACATCACACTGCATTGACTAAATTGCACGTTTCATCATCTCGAGCATATATCGTTTATTAAAAAATTGATTCGTTATCTTTGGTTTGATTTGATAATAAACGTTTGGACCTAATTTATTTATTGTACAGCTTATAAAAAATACTATGAATAAAAAAAAATAAATGATTTTTATAACATTGATATTTTATTCTTGTCAGCAAGGAAAACATCTACCCGACGCTTATGAAAATATGTGAATAGATGCAACTGAAACAATTTATAGTAAAAATTGACTGGAAAAAAAAATTAAATTGAAATTGTAGAAAATTTTATTATCATAATACTTAATTGTAATTATCTATTGACATAGGTAACAAAACTATCAGTATTTATTCTATGAGACTTACCTCCATAAATAGATTACAATGATGATTTTAAAACCCTATAAAAATAAATAAATATTTTGACCATTTTGGATGGCCACCTAGGAGTCAAATATGCAACAGTGTAGAGTCCACAACAACACTATAGATGTAGAGTTCGCGCGTGGAATTTAATAATAATATATAAAGACCATCAGTTCAAGTTATGTATGATACTCTTATATTGTTACATTAATTCTAGTAGCTCAAGTGACTTTTCTTCATATAAGTATACAATTATAACTAATTAAGTTAGGATTATTTACAGAAAGCGACCTGCATAAATCATCAACAAAGAATCTAATGTAAGGAATGGGACTATTCCTAAAATTTAGATGTGAATATAATGTAGCTGAAGATGATAAGAGAGTGCGGGTTGTATATAAAGTGAATAAGTCTGACATTGTTAAATGTGAATATATAGATTTGAATGAATGATAATGACTCCCACACCTCAGCGTTACTTCTGCCGTTTAGGTGTACAATGGATCTGGGGAGGAAAATATTCCCAAATTCAGCCAAATTGTTTCACTTGTTATATAAGAAAGCAGCCCATGGCTAGTTGGTAATTATAATTGGAATGTAGAAATACTCTGTACCCCATTCCACTGACCTCCCTACCTTCAAGACATTGGACATGTAACAGGATGCTAAACATATGCATCCTAAAGAATTCATTGGAATGAATGAAAATCACTAGTTACACCTCAAAAGCATTGCCCATGTTCTATCTAAAGATATTAAATAACATTGGATAGTATTATTATATATAATATGAAAGTCTTTATTTTTGTGCTAATATTTTTACAATACATTCTACAATTTAATCCTTGATCAATATTAATTTACAGATCTTCACTAAAATATGTGCTGAAAGCTGAATTGTTTGAGTTGTCAATAAGGGGGTAAAAATTTTTAAATATTGACAAAATTGTTTCAGTATTATACAAAAAAATTAACACATTAATATTAATTTGTAAAAATGAATTACTGCAAAGTTGCACCAGAAAAAAAAAATTATATAAGGGGATAACAATTGAATTATTATTTTATCCATTGACCATTTTAAAAGTGAAATATTTGATAATAATTATTCTGATGAATGAAAACAGTGACATATTGCATATAGACTGCAGATTTAAATCAAGGATATATTGTATCTACAAATAAAACTAATAATGAAATGAATATTTACAAATGGTTTCTCTTTCGAGATGGGTGATGGTTGTAGATATAAACTAACAGTGCAAACAAAATGTGGGTCGGATATGTGCTCGTGTGATAATCAATTGTTTTAAAATTCACAGATAAAATATACGACACTCACCCACCCCATCGACAATCACATTGCTTAATTTGTTCCATGTAAAATGATCATTTTGCAACTCAATCATCACATGTCAAACATTGTGTCCTGCATAAATGGTCAATTTAGATGCTCAATATTCTCAATTCGCCTATTCCTTTCACATTCGGATCCCCTTTACTAAATCAAAGCTTTTAAAAATATATACCATTTATTTAAGACACAACATTTGATTTCTAGTACACATTTATTACTATATTACACACTAAACATTTCTCAACAATATATTTTGTCAATACAAGTAAAACTTATACTCAATACCATTCGTTATTTGTCTGTAATCACTGTTTTCAATGTGATATGTAGATATATAAAAATATACTTGCAACTTTAAAAAGTGTTTGTCTAAATGAAGTCATCCACATCCAGCACAATATGGCGACACATCTTAAAACTTAATAATTTACTATGAAACTGAAACAAATTGGAGGTCATTTGAAATAAGTTTAAAAATACATCTTTTTTTCAAACTGTATGGACTAAAATATTATTTTGTCCCCTAAAAGATATTGCATGATAAATTCCACGATATGCATAACTAACCAAAAAATTTATTATTTTTTATATGCATGCCGTTTTATTGCACTGGATGTGGATGTGTGTGTGTGATATGTCAATAACTATTTCGTGTTGTCAGTTAAGATCTAACTTTCATAAATTGGACTATCGCGATAGGATAACTGGAGAACTATAAATATATTTACAATAACCTGCTAACGCAGTTGTATGAGCAATCGTGATGCGTCACTTTCGCAGCTTGTCCGCTTCAATAAGGCACAGAATTTAACACAAAATTATTCCATTTCAAACAGTCTCCTTGCCTCTGGGCACGAATGTATCGTACGCACATGCAGCACTAGTGTCTGTGGAGTTGAGCAGTGAGCACCTCAAGGGAATCTCATTTCTGCTACATATTTATTCTGAAGATTGTGGTGCGATGTGGATCGCTGAGGAGCCCTCGGTGGCTGCAGGGCGTGAGTGGAATGGGACCGGACGGGTCTCTCCGCGGGAGACATTTTACGGCCGTTCCTCGATCTGTCTTCGCTCTTCCATACTCTGTCCTCGTAGGGGTTTCTTTTGCCATCGTCGTAAGTAGCCCTCCTGTTGCCTTCCTGACGATGGCGATGCCAAGCTCGTTCCGCATCGTATCCGTACAAATCCAACAACTGCGGTGCAAATTGACTCTGAGAGGGCAACTGGTGATGAGAACGCCTCCACCCTTCCTCGTATCGCCTCCTCGTGTTTTCGTCCTCGGCCGCTCGGCGACGTTGCGATTGACTAGAGCTGCTCTCGCTGGAATCCTCTCCGG
The DNA here is from genome assembly GCA_026537445.1 of Silvatares holzenthali. Lineage (NCBI taxonomy): Eukaryota > Metazoa > Arthropoda > Insecta > Trichoptera > Pisuliidae > Silvatares > Silvatares holzenthali. The sequence continues at coordinate 2,989 of JAPMAF010000112.1, read as the reverse complement.
ATGTGCCGATACCCAAATCTTTCTCATCTCCATAGCCCTTGAACGGTACACCTTTGAACGCTTTCCCGTTGTACATGCTTTCGTTCATCATCAACTGAGGATGCGGAATGCAGTAAGGGTGAGGGAAGGCTTTCTCCACTTTGGACATTTTAATTTCCTCCTCGTCTTTAGGAGGAGAGCACGAACCCGGACCGAAAAGGGATAGCAAGACGGGTAGTAAGAACAATCCGTGCATGGCTCCAAAAAATATGACCATAAACACCATCTTGAAGAAGACTAAAAAGATGTAACTGTCCGCGAGTATCAGGGCCACGACTCCCAGGATGGTGCTCAGCGCTCCTTGCACTACGGGGAGGCCCAGGGAATACAAGCATTCCTTCACCCTTCCTTCGGGGTTTTTGGCTTTTGACGACATGTATGCGTAACAGATGTGCGCCGTGAAGTCCACGGAGAATCCGATGCACATAATCAAGTTGATCATGGAAATGGAGTCCAAGTTCACGTCCCAGAGGGCCATGTAGCCCACTACTCCGGTTTCGATGGAGATAATGCTGAAAGCCACCCACAGAGAGCAGAGGAAGTTCGGGATGAATATGAAGGAGATGACCATCATGATGATAGCTCCTATCACCATGTTTTGTATAGAAACGGGCCGGACGAGTTCGAACTGGAAAAATACAAAATATTGCTTGTTGTCTGTTACCATCGCAAACAATTATTCTTTGAGATAATCACAAAACATTTACCTGATCGAAGAACACAAAATAAGGATGGAAAACACTGGCATTCAGGGGAGAGTCGTGACATATTTTTCTCAATATTTTAACCATATCCTTTTCGTGATTAGTGTCACTGACATTCACAGCTTGGATTAAGAATCGAGATGCGATAATTTGAGTTTCATCTTCATTCAATTTGACATCTAGTGAAAATGGATTCGACGGATATAGCCATATCTGAAAGGAAATAAATTATTTCATTACATTTTTGAATGGTTAATGTGAGCAATTGCTTGAATTCAACAAAGATATTTTGATGTATTATTACCTCTTTCAATGTTTTTAAGAACGATTGCTCATCGCCAACAGTTAAATTATATTCTTCATTGTTCCTGGAGATGTAGCTCACAAAGGAGCGCAGCCATGACTCTGTGTACAAGGGAGACGATATGTAGGAGACATTTTCTAGCTTCTGAGTCAGTTCTTCCATTTGCATTTGTACCATGGGGTCAGAATAGTTATACGCTCCACTAACAATCACCTGCAAGAACAAGTTTAAAATGTTTCTTTACACATATTATGGACAACCAAAAGGAAAATCTCATGTGCAATCCAAACAGTCTGAGATATACTAAGTGTTTATCTCAAAGATATTAACTTATTTAATGAGCCCATATTCATACTACTTTAGAGTAATATGAATATGGGTTCAAGTTTTAACTTCATATAGTGCAATAGAAAAATCTGATATATGAAATTTTTTATTTTCGCAATTCAAAGACTTTTTGGTAGTCATGTCGTGTTGTGACATTTTGTTTACCAACTTTTCGGACCACATTGAAGTGTCCATCATCAGGGCGTCTGTCTGTGTAAAGAAGGTAGCCTGACTGATGTGAAAATGTGCTAGCTTAAGTACTAGGTGAGAGTACTACACCGTAGACAGGAATGTTTTGCTGTTACAATTCGAATAAACAGATAAGTTTATTGTTGCAGTTCAGTGGTCATTAAAAAGTCATAAGTCGCTAATTAGTTGGCCGAGCCAGAGCTGGATACCATGTCCCCTTGAGGCGGAATCAGTGTTTGTAAACCTCTATGGCTTCCTTGATGAGTCGAGCATATTGATTACTAGATTTTCCCAGTATCCAGTATTCCAGTATTTTTTATTTTGACTCATTACTATGAAATTGTATTAGTTTATGCTAAAGAAGCCTATAAACAGTTTACCTGTATTCTGTAAGGGAATTCTCGGAAATAATAGTCCTCCATATCGAAGAATGTCACCGAATATGAATCTTCTCGAGACAGTTTTCGTCTTTCGAGACCTTCCTTAATGTTAGTCACTCCGTATCCCGCACCTGCCAGATACATTGCGAATATGGTGACCACCAAAAACTTCACCCAACCCTTGTTGAGTATGTCAGCGACCTGATCCCTGAAGAAAGCCATCACCATATGTTCTCGGTTGTCTATTGGGTTATCAGGATCCGCGGGATCTATCCCGCCAGTGCACATTACGCGGTACAACCATGAGCGCTCCTCTGAAAAGATAATTTCAAAAACAATTATTTTTAATCTCTTCACAATTATATTTTTACTGTTAATGAGGCACCACAGTGTAATCATTGGTGTGGATCTATAATATTCTGTGTAGTTGTAAGATGCAGTATGTACAGCTAAGTAAAAATTGTGGTTAGTCAGATTTGATCAGAAAACATAAATTTCCTGTTGCATAATTTCGATTTGCAATTTGTTATTTTATAAACTACCAGATTTAATTCGGAACTTCCAATACTGCACAGTAGTTGTAAAACTTTCTTCTTCAGCCCCAATATCATGCAGTCATGAGTTATCCCTTCCTTCTCATAAATATTTACAAAATATCGATGTTGTATGAAAAAAAAATCTTAAAATAATATTTATACAAAACACGCAAGTACCTTTGATCGCTCTGGACACAGGCAACACTTTAATGCAGAGAATAGAGTGTAAATTCCTCTGCTCACAATATCCAGCGATGGCCATGCAGGATGAGAAGAATGTCAAGTGCCATATGAATGTGAAGCAAACAGCTAAACCTGGAAAATAATTTTATTCATTCGATATTCAAGAAACCTAAACCGTATAAAAAGATTTTTTTTACAATCCATAATAAATATCTTTCAAAATCAAATCAGTTTATTTATAAAGCGCCACTTAGTAAAACAGTTTCACCTCAAGGGCGCTGTACATATTGTACTTAGAATATTTCATTAACAGAATTGATGTTTACA
>JAPMAF010000111.1:0-18794 GCA_026537445.1 Silvatares holzenthali | reverse complement strand
ACCTCCTCTCTGCCTCTGCCTTTGCCTCTGCCTCTGCCTATCCCTAAAATTTTATTTCAGACAATACGTGAATATAAATGTATATATATACTTTAGCACGAAAAATGCTTCAAGTTATAAAATACAATAATGAAATGTCACTGTGAAAGACCCCAGGATCTCTTAGAACCTAAACTGTGAACTAAACATATATTTATAAAGCACGTAGCTCGAGTGGGGTATTAAGAGTTGGATTTTGCGGTCTCCTTAATATATAAAGCCTTAGGAGTCTTATGAGCTTGTTCGTTAAACCGCCACTGCAATATAAGCGCCAATATAAAAAGACGGTGAGAGCAAAGTATGTAAATTGAATCATTAAATATTGTTATTTATCTGTTGTAGGTTGAATGTCTTCCTCGACTGCTTCAACATTTTCTTGTTACAAACGAGTCACTGATTCACTTTTAACATTTCATGACCGACCAACTGCTCACTGGTTCAGGACGCTCTAAAATTCAGGATGAGCGACAGAATTCTGAACGATTGTAGCGCTAAATGTGTGTGTGGGAAAATGAGAGCGTTTCTGATTTTGCGCAATACTTTAAAAAGAAAATTGTGATCATTTTTGCTAGAAACAGCAGTAGCTCCTTGTCTTGTGATAACGATAGTTAGAGAAACGACGATATAGTTATGCATATCTGATGCAGTTACGTATTCGGAGGTCGTTGAAATGGTTAACAAACTGTCTAATAAATAGTGCATAATGGATCCAATACCCACTTGGTTTCTTAAATTACAATTGTTACATATTTGGTTGCAACTTGTTTAATGAGTCCTTACGATCCTCGTGTGTTCAGAGTGCACTCAACTCGGAATATGTGACGTCAACTATATTTTGAAGACTTCTTAATATCAACTCTCGAGTTTCCCGGTAATCTCTAAAATATTAGAGAAAATTATATCGAATTCCTTTTTTTTCAAATCTTATACTAAAATCATTTACTACTAGTTATTCAGTTCTAGTCACGAAACATGAATAAATCCATTTCACGTGGCGTACATACTAAACGATGGTATTTCTCCAGGGCGATACAAGATCTATCAGTTTATTCCAGTCCAGAATAGAAATATACATTTTTGAGTATTTTTTTTTGTTGTTTTGTTATTTTTTAAATATATATTTATAAAATCTGAATTAAATTATCATTTTTTTACTGCGCGGAATTCAAACCCGCGATCTCTAGCGTTCCTTCAACGCTTTAGCCAAGTATATTAACCACTCGACCACGAGGCTGACCTGAACTGAAACCTGAACAATAATTGTCTTCTTCCAAAGAGGCAATCCACATATAGAAAGCGTCATGCTGCGCCCTTGAGGTGATTGATTTTCTCACGAAAAAAAGTTATCCTTAATAAGAATAATAAAAGTATGTGAACATAGCTTTATGTACTGTTACGCTATATATGTACTTCAAAATATAAAGTATTAGTAGTCAACGATCTGTAAATACATATAACGAACATAGAATGGTAGAAAGTATAATATGTGTCAAAAGGTGCACAGGAATGTATGGATATATGCACATTATTTTCTCCACTTTTGACCCACAATCAACATTTGTTCAAGTAACGTTAGCATTTGCAAGGTCGAACCTACTCAAAATGTCACTTAGCCGCCACTCTCGCACTCGTTGGTGTAGTAATGAGGGCCCGTAATGAGGGCTTAAGGTACACTCTTCTAAGGTACACTCTTCTAACCTAACCTAACCTAACCTAACCTATAGAAAAAATATTCGTTATTTATTTATTTATTTAACTATATGTACTGTTAAATAAGTAAAAAATAAATAAAGAACATTTTTTCTATAGGTTAGAAGAGTATCTTAAGCCCTCATTGCAAACCAACGAGTGCGAGAGTGGCGGTTAAGTGACATTTTGAGTAGGTTCTACCTTGCAAATGCTAACGTTACTTGAACAAATGTTGATTGTGGGTCAAAAGTGGAGAAAATAATGTGCATATATCCATACATTCCTGTGCACCTTTTGACACATATTATACTTTCTACCATTCTATGTTCGTTATATGTATTTACAGATCGTTGACTACTAATACTTTTGGTACGGAGCGAATACATTATACAATGCGCGCCATTAATTAATCAAATTAAAAAGAGTGCATCTAATATTAAGTATTTAAAAGCGTACGCAGGGTTTTTGGGCTTCTGTTGTAAGTACGCTACTGCTAACCAATTGTTTCTACTCATTGGTAAGCTAATAACAAAATATTATTAGAAACGGAAGAAAACTGCATATTTTGTGTTGATCAATAAATATAAAACCAGAAGTGATTATAATAGGCTACGAAATGGTCTACAATATTGCTATCGAGTGGAGATACGACTGGTCGGGTCCGTTATCCCGGTTATGAAAGCTTTTCAAACCAATTTGTATGTTAATTAAGTTGCCGGTAATTTTCTATTGCAAAGATTTAAGGTAGGTCGTTAAATAGCCGATTTCCCGAGAAAAACAACTTACGGAAAGAGCTTATAAAATGTACCCTATTGCAGTTGTTCATGGTGTTGCCATGGTTTGTTTTTCTCCGTTCCTTATGACCCCATATGCCGAGTTTCCATTATCGGTTTTGCTTCACTAGCTGTGAATTCCACAAGCAGTGAAATATCAATAAATATTATTGCCTAGAACTATTTGTACTGGAGTGTTATAGAGGAAAGTCAACTCTATGGAAACACTCCAGTACAAACAGTTCTAGCCAACTATATTTATTGGTATTTCACTACCTAAGAATTCACAAATAGAGAAGCAAAACTAATAATGTAAACGCGGCATTAAGCCGATTTTGTTTGTATTTTATTTTTATCTTTTATTTACCGATTGACGGAGGCGTATGTTGATGTTTTTATGCAAAAGTACAATTAGTAACAAACGTGAGCAAACAGTAAGCCTCATATAAAAGAGGGAAATATATTTTGGTCGACCTCTATATGTGTTATCGATAAAAGAGAGAACAGATATCATAGAAGACTCTTAAAAATTTTCGGGTGTATGATAAGTATTTATTTAACTATTAATAAGGAGTATATTAATAAAAAGTAAGGAAAACATCCAATGTGAGGATGGTAAAATTAAAGAAAAAACGAAAAGTTGAAACCAAAACTCTACACTTGGGTATATACCCTTTACAATTAGAATACAGCTAAGTATTTATAAATACTTAGAAATCAAAACTCTACACTTGGGTATACACCCTTTACAATTAGAATACAGCTAAGTATTTATAAATAGACATTAATTCTGAGAGTGTGAGAGATTTTTGTACCGTATTCATTTTTATTTTTTTTCACTTTATCATAGTGTATACACAAAACTATACAATACTTTGTTATTGAATCCGTAAGCCAATTTCAATACTTTTGCCTCATGCTTCTTGAATTCTAGTGTAACTATATTCTAATGTCTTACTGTATTAATGTTTAGCTATATTCTAATTCCAGAGTATGATAAAAAAGTTGTAACGTTTAAATGTGTCCTGGATGTATAATACCTTGCCAAAGAGTGGGGAACTCCTGTCATTGCCTTTGTAAATTGTATAGTAAAGATTAATACGAATGTTGTGTAATGAGATCAAAATTGCATTAGATATTAGCATTTTCATGTTATTGTATACGTAGGTCTAACCATCATTCACGATCATTCGACTGCAATATATGAGGTAATAAATACAACAATACCTATTAAAATTAGAAGAAAACCAAAAAAAGATTACCTTATTTTTTTTCGATATCAATATGTTTTTTACTATTTATAAAAACTATTTATAAAAAGTGAAAATAATTGTAATCTTATCGAAATAGGTTCTGAATCAATGCAGCATTATAGTATTTTATACTAATATACGTTTAAATCAATCTGAATCGAATTAGAAAATTTTATTTTACTCAATCACACTATAAATTCATCATTTTATCAATAATTCTTCATTTGAACATCACGGTTTTTGCAATGTGCGATACGATTGATTTTACAGAACGCATAAAAGATTTGTCTATGGTATCGAACTTATAAAAATGTTTGGGATGTCTGACAAGTATCAAGGATCGCTGGCTGTCACGGCGGTGACATGCGTCATACGTGTGTGCCGAACCGAAGCCGTAACCGGGGAGGGTCTTTTGAGATAACCAAAATTGCTTGAATAGTTCTGTTATTATTCGCGTTGACGGCCCAGAGTCCGCGAATTTGGAATTTTCGCACTATTCCTTATCGACTTCTGAACTTGTCCCGGTAATAATGTATTTTAGTATTCAAACTATCAACCTCAGTACAATTTTGCAAAAGGGAGTGTTCATATCAGATTAAAATATTATGTAAACCCGATTTCTAAGTTTCAATATAGTTTAGTTGTAACTTTTATCGTGATACAATATTTCTTCTATTTTAACATTAATCATTTTGGTATTTTCTAATCTGCCCAAAAAGGTCTGCTCTCAGTGAAAAATAAATAACATATGAAGGAAAGAATTGTAGGTGTTTTACAAAAAAAGTAATTAAAATATACAGTAATAATAATACATTAAATTCGGTACTGTCCTACATATCTCATCGCCCTTCCATATAACGGCATAATACATAGTCTTTAGCCATGTTGTCTCATGATTAAAGACTACACCCTTCTTATACATTAGTTCTTTGAGTGAGAGTTTAAATCAGCTGCTTTGTTGAATTGGCTACCAACTTCTAAAACTAAACCGGAGCATGTCTACTAATGCATCAAAAGTATCTTATTCTTCCCGATCTGTGGATTGCCACTTATATTTTAATTACAGGGGATTTGAAACCTGCATATGTTTCAAATCCCCTGTAATTAAACTCTTAAGGGGTGACTGCTGTTGAAACGTATAGAGCATTCTATACATTTCAACAGCAGTCACCCCTTAACCCCGCTTTCTCAGGCTCCATGACTTAAGAAGATAATATAAGCTAAAATATAGGATATATTAATTTCAACATGCTAAATACTCCTATAGAATCGGTCCCGTGGGGCAGGGTAAAATAATTGAAACTCTTGCTTGAACTTCTACATCATTTGACGTTTCAGCAAATTTGCCCAATGGCGCTGCTGCTGACTTTGGGAGATTCGTGCAATCCTATCACTTGCCATGCTTGGAACAAGGATCGCACTCGTAAGTAAACCTCATTATATTTCATTCTTTCATTTAGTGATTGAAAATATTCCCAAATCGATTAATCTGTAGGAATATAAAAGGTGTGTATTCATGAAAGGACGAATAGATGAAATGAAATTATGAACATTTCATTATTGTTGTTGAATCTAAAATTAAATTATTAATCATAAGTGTTTCCATTTTATGTCACATTTTATCAATTATAAAAATATGAATATTATTCATCATGGCCATATCTATAATAATTAGTTTCATCAAGGACTCTTCACACACACACACACCAGTGATACGATTATGTTGGCGACCTACCCGTGATCTATATTCACACTGTATACAACACTGTTCACCAGTCAACAAATTAGTAGAGTTAATATTATATGATATGAAAAAATCTCACATACATACATCGACATTGCTTGTAACAATTTGGATATAACTATTAATATCCAGAAAACAAAACTGCTTAAAATTTGGTGGCAGAGAATTCACGCACACAAATATAGAATGATTAGGTCAATATACCGTGTTAAATAACAGTTCACTGTCACTCAAATAAATCATTATTAACATTTCTCTTGGTACATTGAAGACATGCGTATATATGTAGTTTACAAATGTCTTTTATTGGCAAAACAACAATTAATCTTATTTTCTGTCAAAATGGCTACCAGAATATTAGATAAATACTAATAGATTGTATATTTTCAGAGATTGCAATTTCACCCAACAACCATGAAGTTCATATTTATCAGACGGATGGATCAGAATGGAAACTAATTGACAATCTGTGTCAACATGACTTGAGGGTGATGGGCATCGATTGGGCTCCGAACACCAATCGTATTGTTACCTGCGCCGTGGACCGCAATGCATATGTCTGGACTCAAGGGGCGGATGGAAAATGGTCACCGACACTGGTACTGCTCCGTATCAACCGCGCTGCCACTTGCGTGAAGTGGTCACCACTGGAAAACAAATTTGCAGTGGGATCCGGAGCCCGACTCATATCGGTCTGTTACTTCGAAAAGGAAAATAACTGGTGGGTTTCTAAACATATCAAGAAGCCCATTCGGTCTACTGTGACTACTTTGGACTGGCATCCCAACAATACGATTCTCGTGGCAGGCTCGGCTGATTTCAAGGTTAGAGTCTTCTCTGCGTATATTAAAGAGATCAAAGACCAACCGGCACCAAGCGTTTGGGGAGATAAAGCACCTTTGGGACATCTCTTAGCAGAATTCCCCAACACTCCATCAGGAGGGGGATGGGTGCACAGCGTATCATTCTCCAGCGATGGTAACAAGTTTATATGGGTCGGTCATGACAGTTCCGTTAACATCGCCGATGCAACAAATGGAGTGAAAAATGTCATCGTCAACAAGTTGAGAACTGAATACTTACCTTTCCTTGATTGCACATGGATCACGAGCAACTCTCTGATCGTCGCAGGACACAGTTGCATTCCGCTGCTGTACAACATCTCTAAAGACGGGCAAATCGAATTCTCAGCTCGGCTGGATAACACTCAACGCAAAGAAGCCGGAGGACTTTCAGCTATGAAGAAGTTTCAGTCTCTAGATCGGCAAGCCCGCATTGAAACTAACGACACTAATTTGGATTCCTTCCATCAGAATGCAATCACCTGCCTGTGCCTATACAATGGCACCAAAGCCGGTACCACCAAATTCAGCACTTCCGGTTTGGATGGCCAACTTGTCATTTGGGATTTGCAGTCTCTGGAGAACTCTATTCAAGGGTTGAAGATTGTTTAAAAATTAAAAATGCGATATTTACCTAAAACATACATTTTTAATCCTCTTTAGAGATCTTCAATTTTTATAACAAAATAAAATACTTTTATGTTCCAATGTATAATTTTTAATCTATTATCAAAACTTATAGATATCTAAAATTTAAATAAATCAGTTTCTAAATTTAAATACTTTTTTCAACATGTATAAATCGCAATTATATTTTTCTTTTTAACAAAAAAAAAAACTATTCGCATCATCACAATAAGAAAGAAATACAATAAACTCAATGCCTATTTGATAATATATTACAATATAAATTTTATAACAATTCTATAAGTTATGTAATGTATGTGTCTACATCAAATCTTACGATAAACCTATTGTGGCTAAATACATAACACAAGAGTACAACAGTACATAGGTATTTCAAATAAAATGTGAAATAATGTTGCATTAACAAGTAAGTTTGGGATGTATGCGAAAAGAAAGTGGGATTATCCTAATTTAATATTGTAGAAACTTGAAGGCCAACTTTAAGGATTGCTTTAAATGCTAGGAATTATTTTGAAAACAGGACCGATTCTTATAAACACTCTTCGTAATACGGATCTTAATTCTGGCTTCAAATCGAAACATGTTATCTCACACAGTTGAGAGTAGTAGCTGGAAACATGAGCAGCAAACTGAAAAATAAAAAAAAAAATATATATATATATATATTTTAATGTAGCATATAGAAAATGTCAACGAATATAATATCAAAATTTGCATACCCTATCATCAGGCATCTTTAGTATCCTCATGAGTACGAGCAGCAGTAAGGAAGTCCAGGAGTCTCTGTGAGCTTCACTACTAAGGCTTATGAAATACTCCAAGGCTTCCTTGCTAACGCTTATCAGTCTCTGTTCAATTCTTGGCCAATCGACCCTGCGCGATTCATCACTGTACATCTTGAAAAGTATTCTTAGAACGCAGGCCAAAGATTGCGCTTCTTGTTTCAGAAGGTTCGGTTTTACTGATCCTTTGAAGTTCGCTTTCCAAAGCACGTTCCGCTGTTCATTATTAGAATTGAAGGCTTTAGCGAATCTATGACTTTGTAAAAGGCAGTCTGTCAACTGGAAGAGGTGTGGAGAACTTAACAATCGGTACATTCCTTGCTCTTCCCGCTGACACTCTGTGGCTCCGCCGGCGCTCCCGGCCATATCTGCCGCGGCAGCGGCCAGTGTTTCTGCATCTTCCTTTCGGGAGGTGGCAGGGAAGAATACTATATTATCAATTGTCTGAATTAATTCTAATTGAACTACGCACTTTATTAACAGTCCGTTAAATAATCCATTACCGCTCTTGAGATCCTCACTCGTAATAGAATTTGACATTTGGTTGCTAGGTCGCTTTAGGATACCTTGTTTTACAGAAGGCAGGTCACCATTTTCCGAAATGGACAATGACTTGGTATCCGGTTTCCACGTCAAAAGAGTGGTAGGTATAGTACTATTAAAAATATCCAACATGCACTGACAGGTTTTATCCCAAGTGTCTTCTTCAAATTTAGAACCGTTAGATATCACAAGATTCTCAAGGCAATTAGTTCCTGATCGTGCCAACTGTTCGTTATCTTGCTGGACACACCAGTGTAGCTGTGCATAGAGCTGTTCTAAAAGCAATGACCCCAGTACGTCGAAATACTGTGTAAACACGTCGACGATAGCGTACAATGCATGATTGCAAGTAGTTGTCATCCATTCGTTCTTTTCCAATTGATGCTCTGGAAGTTTCATGTTATCAAATATTCTAAATAATATATTGAAGAGATCCTTCCACCAATGGGGTTTAAATGCATCTCCGTGAGTCTTAACTATTTCAAACAACACAGTGAGACCGCGCGTACGGACATCGAGTTTACAACGAGATACGACACAGGAGAGAGAGAATAGCAAAGGGAACCAGCCCCGAAGCCAAACTCTATCATCTTCTGGTGCTCCGTGCTCTACTTCCATGCCCGCATGCTCGGCGAATAGATGGGGTGAGATGCTGACGCTCAATGCGCAAGTTCTTACTAAACGAATCGCTTCCATAGAAGTATCAGGGAATTTAGCATTACATGCAAATTCTGAGAGGCACTTGACAGCATCTTGGAAGGAATCAATCATTGCGGGGAATTGTTTTTCATATAACTCTGTTATTATTTTACCAGTCGTTTGGAATGCTAAATCAACTATCGCCTCTTCATGATCTCCGGCTGCCAAATGAAATACGGAGAAGATATTTTTCCAACCTGAGCGAATATTGTGAGCTTGAGAGTTTACCATTTGCGCTACACATCTGACAACCATGTCACGAATAGTCGGAGAAATATTTTTCTTCATTATATGTTCAAACGGTCTTAAAAAGTCTTTTTGAAATCTAAAATTAGCGAACTCTCCCTTCTCTATAAACTTCATGGAGAGTTGTCTCAATGAATCGACAGCGAAAAATGATATATCTTCATTAGGATTACAACCTACAGTATTAAAATGGTCTCCGAGGACCTGCCAAATCCGAGACCACTGTAATCTGATTCTCCCCATGTTATAATAGGATATCTCTACAATCTTTTGTAGAGAAAACATTCTGGGATTGACAGGATGGCTCAACTCATCGAGTGAAACTTGGCACAGAGCTCTCACGAAATCAACGATAGCATCGCCATCCAATCTCGTGGACCCTGTAAATATTCTATCTACAGCCACCACTACACTTTGCGAACTTGTTTCTCCTATATGCTCCTTTACGCTGGGATCTAAAGTTGTCAAATTGAATTTTAAAGGATCCGGCTGAGGCTTGTTGCTAGAACTGGATAAATATTGTGGACGTACTCCTGTTCCTATCAACTGAGCCAACTCCAATTGTGAAATACATTTGACAATATCCAACCAGCTTGTTCCCAAATAGTTTCCGTCAGTATGAGCGACTGTAATTAATGTTTTAATAGTGTCTATATTCTTTGCCTTCATTTCAGTAATGGGAGAATTAGCAGTGAGCAATGTGAATCTCGCCAGAGCTTGTACGTAAGCATCACGCTCTAAACTCATGTGGAAAATACAAGCGATACGAATGGCACAACGGATTCCATCAAGGCACAATGACGCTATCTCTGGATCATCACAATCTTGCAAGCCGACAGAGAATGCAGCCAAGAATGGCGTCCATGCCATTTTAAACATGGGCCGCACATGTTCCAAATGTTTAGCTGTAGTAAAAGGCATTTGTACATGAGATACAGATTCCATTAAGTTCTTAGCTGCTGTCGAAATAACTTCCATTTCCATATTCCAAATAAACTTTCTTTTCTTTTCATTGGCTATCATCTGTTTCCCTGGCTTATTACTTGTGTACTTCATTTTTATTTCGTGACCGGCGATCTCGTCATAAATTTGTGATAAGTATTCTCGAGGGAGGTCATTATTGTCACTTATACCGCTATTTAATTTTATGTATTGTTCCTTTGTCATTTTATTTTTCACTTGTGGAGAGTGCAAATCAGTTGTTAACATAATGACAGAGAATGCTAGAACGTACACTGTATCAGCACTTGTAAAGAGGGCATTGTTTGGATTACACTCGCAGTATCTGGCTGCAAACTTCTCCATTAATCTGTCAATCTTTTGAGCTTCCCCGGGGAGTCTGAAACCTTCCAGGAAATATCGTAAGGCGGCTACTATATCAAGATCCACAAAATTCATTGCATCCACATATGCATACATAACTTCTTTACTATGATCGTCATTTTCACCTAAATACTCTCCAATGAACGTTTTGTCTATTCGGTCATCTGTGTGCAACCAATCTGCGAGTTCTTTCACTGTCGTGCCCAACAAGCCCTGCTCTTGAAGAAACGCCACACCTTTTCGAGGTTTTCTATTGAACATCTCTATTCCCGCTTCCCAAACTTCTTTCTGTTGTTTTAACACTTCAAATTGTTCGGGAGAATCTAGCGTTTCTCTGTTCCCGACGACACTCGAACCCGTAGAATGTAAACTGACACTGGACCCGCCGTGCGATTTCAAACTTTGATGATCATTCTCTTCCTTAATGATTCTTTCCCCTAATGTGGTTTGGGAATTAGGATTAACATACAAATCTTTACTCCACTCGACCATACATTTTAGAATGGATACTAAGCACTCTAAACCCCTAATCCTCATAGACTTTTCCTGATTCGGAGAAGCTCCGAGCTCTAACGCCTGTCTGCCTTGGGCAATTTTAGACAGATCGTTGACTAATCTTTGAAATAAATTAGCTGCAGATAAATCACAATCATAATTAACGTAAATATCCACCACGCTCTGAGCATCTCCGCAAATTCTTGTCAATGCTTGAATAACCATCCACTTATGCTCGAAGGTTGAACTCGATGTTTCCAAAATGTTCATAAATATTTCCTTAAAGAACACTTCGATTTGCATTTTTAAATGCATTTTGAAATTCGATAGCAGCGCTAGGAATATCGCTAAAGAGAGTTCAAAAACTTCTGGAACTGAACTAACTCCATTCTTAGAGAGGGCTACACAAAGGTACTGCTTAATGGCCGTTATAAACATTTCGTTGCCTCTGAAGACCGGTCCTGCACTTTGTAATATAGATAACAATAAATGCAGAGATAGAATTTTTGATCTCAATTCGTGAGATTTAGGATCAGGAGTACCCTCTGGTAAGGCTTTCATAGAAAGTTTACACAGAGCTCTGAATACTAGGAATGCATCTTTTTGAAGAACGTGCGTAAATTTTGCAGTGACAGAATTATCATTCTCCGAATGCGTCTCCACACTTTCTTGAGAAGGCATTCTGGGTATGCTCGGTTCACTATTTTGCTGCTCACCGCTCACAATACTCACATTCTCATTCGATTCTGCCAATACACCATCGATGCATGCGGCATCATTACCTAAAACTAAATTCAAAGAATCCTCCACAATAGATTCCACTATTTCTCTGGCAATCACTTCTACAGATTGTTTTCTTTCTTCCGGTGATTCTATTTGTTGATCATCTTGCGGAAGATCTCGGATACTCGGACCTTTGTCTTCGTCTTTAATTTTGCTGTCGGTTAATGCCTGTACCTCCGCTTCGATAGCTTGATTCTCCATCTTTGTAAATATGACATTCAGCATTTGAGTGAGAGTAGCCCGGGCGGTCGTCTGATTGATCAAATTGCGACTCGCGAGATATATATTATAGCAGGTCCTAACGGCCAGTAAAACCGTTCCTTCGTGAACTTCCACGTGCTGGCTTGTGACGACAGTCAGGAGAGCTTTAATGATCTGCAATTGTACTCCTTCATCAGTCTGCGGGCCGGAGAAGCATCCGCATATTGACTCTACGATCCTATCGATCAGCAATTTGCCAGGCGTTGTTGAATCAGGTATATTGCCTGTGAGATGCCCGTAAGCTATGAGCTTCTGGAGACAATCCAGAGCCGTTACGACTATCCGGGAGGCTTTGCTTTGACACGCCAATTCAAATGGTAGGAAGTATTTCTCCGCAGATATAATATTGGCTTCATCATTTTTCGGGAGAGGTAATGTACCCGATGGCTGGTTATCTCCATCTTGCGGTTGGCCGCCATCCTTCAGCTCATTCTTGATATCCTCTAAAATAACAACAATAATCTTATATAGGTATGAATAAATGTAACTTGAAGAAAAACATCAATATATCAAATGTATTAAACAAACATATGAACCAGAGTGAATATAAAATTAAAGGGAAAATACATTTTACAAGTATGAGTGAACAAGGAACAGAAGCACTATTGCATATTCATGTTTTGGACATAAAATACATCACATGACCATAGTTATCATATAAGCACAAGGGCAAAATTTACCCAGGGGCAAATTTCGTCGCATTTAAATTAAATAATCTTAAATAAATAACGCAGAGAAAATACATATTGGGTAAAATCAAGCAAATGTTTATAGTTTGAGTAAATAAGTGTGGAATAAAATAAATTCGATTTACCTAATGCCAACTCACAAGCCTTCTTCAGTTGCGAATGATGTGATCTTTTTATGTCTTTATCGCCGAGTATTTTCTCCAAAGCCCTGACGATAAACATTTCTTTCGTTTTAAGATTAGTTTGCATTTTTAAATATTAATTTTTCGTTAATATTATACATTCCTGCTAGGTAAACGTAAAATGTTCTGTCAGCGGTGAACTGTCATTCATGACGTTTGCGCCACAACGCGCGCGATGAACAGTCCAAAGTGTATATCGAATCAAATCGTAGCAAAATTAGCCTGCTAATTACGGGAATACACTTAGAAATCTTAGATCTGGAGTTCAATATTGTAATTTCAACAAAAAAATGCACCCACACCTCGAAAGGATTCAAATAGGACTTCACTTGACAATATTACCACTACAGACAATAGAGCACTTCATATTTTAAACGTCAATCAATATTAAACTGAATGTTTTTAAAGCTGACGCGTTCGAGCATACGCAAAGGTCGGCGATAAACGCTTCGAGGACATTTCATTTTAAAATAATAACTCCGAACTGAACACTTCTACGATTTCGCAAATCGACGTTCAAATTCATCACTACTCGCAGCCATTGCGAACAGTGCTACCAACAAATATGTGACGTGTCAGTAATATAAAAGGGAATAATAGAGCAATTCTGTATTAGGGAGGAATTGATAAACATTTTAAATTAAGGTTTTATTTGGTATCTCATCGGCCAAATAACGATTAATTACAAAATAGTTTATTTTACAAGAGTAAAAAGTGTTATTCCGTTCATTGTGTACATGTTATATATCTTTTTTGTTCAATATATTGAACAAAAAAGAAAACAATTAATTTATACCACATTGTGCAGTTTGATTCCAGTTGGAAAACTGAAACAGAAATATTTGCGTGCATAATTTTATGAATTCGATCGCCGTCTCAAATTTGCAGTGCAAGCGTTTATAAATTTTGATAGCTGTTAGTTGGTAAAGCGAGAATAAAGCGCTACGTTGGATGTTTTCTAAGTCTCACAATGCAAAAGGTTTGCTATCAATGGTGACTTATCACTGACAAATACTTTTCGTCGTTCTCGGGAGTAGGTGTTTAACAATTTGTAGAACGATCACTATTTAGCGTTTTAGATAAATACGCATTTATATAAATCATGGATAAATCTACGGCTCCACCATATCCGCCGCCCTATTCCGAGAATCAAGGAGTTCCAGGTAAGAATAATTCTAAATTGCGCACATGACAGTCCATCGTAATGTTATTGTTGACATCATTTTCATTTTCCATTACATTATTTGGGTCTTTTTTATTTCTTCTCTCCTTGGAGTACAGTATCTTTTCTACGAAAATGTTTTTTTACGTCCTCCAATTCGTCAAAAAGTTTTCATTCTGTTTTTATGCCTAACGATATGTGACTCACGTTAGTCCAATGTATTTGTACATATATACTACATGCTTAGATTTATCTGCTATGCTAGTTTTTATATTTTACAATGTGTGACAAAGTAGTGGAATTAATGTGTTGGTATTAGAGTATCAAATTTCTTGTAACATTATACATTTCTTAGTTTAATACAAACATAGATAATTCTTCAACCTGCGTTGCCAGTTTTATAAATCTATGTTAATTACTTACCAATCCGATACATTGGACTACTATCCCATCACAAGAGCACACCGCGTTTGATTATTTGAAGTTTCGAAAATCATTTGATTCAGACAAAATAATCCTGCTCATTTTGCCTGTTGAATAGAAAAACATTCTTATTTTTATTAATTAATATGGGGTCTGCTAATTCAGGTGCTAAACACATAGCAATACTATGCAGCTAAATTTATTTTTTTATTTGATCATGCCATTTATGAATAAAAATGCTACTACTCTAAAGACTTGTCCACATTCATCTTCCTCTTTAAATTCAACATTTCTTTCAATTTGCGTTTACATCTTCAAAATTATACAGCTTTGAAACGAGGTTTCAATATCCTCAGCTAGGTGTCTACATTTGGAGTATCAGATGCGTCAGTTGTTTGTCCTATTGTGGATGTCGAATTGGATGAGGTGCAATGTTATTACTTGGAATTAGCGTATCGTTTTTTGTTATCAAAAAAACTGCATAAACGAAAAAAGAAGAGAAACAACGATGGTTGAACAATTTATTTAAACCATGTAGGTTAATAATTATCAATGAGTTAGAAGACATGGATGAAACCTAGTAAATCTTGCAGGAACAAGTTCCTTAACGTCATAACAAAACAAAGTGTAAGTGAAAACAATTTTTCCTGAAAAAACGATTAAAAATGGATGTATTTTAGCATTTTGTTTAAATGTGTCATAGTGCTGTTGTGCAAATATTTGAAAGTGGAAAACTATAAAGTACAATTTGTGATTAAATATATATGATCGTCATAAACCACTAAAACCACAATCATTCAGTTCCTGCGCAATACCATAACACGTGATAAGTGATATCTCATATTTATAATGCAGTACATACAAAGATTATACTTTAAGTGCAAAAGGGTGATTCTTATCCAATCGTTATTTATTAATATTAAGTAATTAAATAATCTGGGTATATTTTGAAACTTTAACATTGAAAAAGATATTTCAATATTTTAAACTGACTTATAAATGTTTATATTTCCACTGTGTCAGACACAATTTATTACATTCAGACTAAACCATTTTCACAGTTTGGTTAACTTAAGTCATTGGTATTCTTTTGATAAATAAATTTAAAAAAATATTATTTATTTCCCACCACATGTATTCAAATAAAGACCAAACTTTTTAAATAGCATACTAATCAAGGCATTTGCCTCGTTTAATGAGTGTTAGTTTGCTGAGTAACATTTGCTGAACTGAGCATGTGCACCGGCTATTCATTGAATTAGTGGTAATGAAAGAGCTTGATGAACAATGTGTGTGTGTGTGTGTGTAAAATTTTGCTACAATTGTGGCAAAAAAATTGCAGACATTTCAATTGAAATAGAAGCAGTTGCTTAACCAAGCATATGGGGAGGATTGTATGAGCTGAACACAGTGCTATGAGTCATTTAAGCATTTTGAAAAGAGTGAGGATCCCAGACCTGAAATATCTTCCAAATCAACAGACCATATCCAAAGAGTTTGTGTAATGATTAATGGAAATCATAGTTTGACTTTTCAAAAAGTTGCTAACAAAGTGTGCTGTGTGTGGTAAAATTATAAAATATAGCCATCAAATTTTGACTGAAGAACTTTGATGATACATTGTGTCTGTGCAAAATTCATGTTTGTTGAATGACAGTGAGAAAGAGAACCACATTGAAATCAGTTATAATAAAATCATCCACCCTATTCTCCTGACCAATCCCCAGCACACTATCCTGTTTCGAGGTTAAGATTATTTTGAAAAGAGATTGGTAGTATCAGGTAGGTAGGTAGAGATTGGAGTATCAGGAAAATTTGACATTGAAACTGCATTCCAACATTTCAAAAATGGAAGAAACTATGTGAATGGAGGACAGTAGGGGACAACTCTTTTTATTTTTTATTATTTATTTGGGACACAGACGGCTTGACATAAATAGAAATATATTAGAAACATAGAATAAACAAAACTTTTTCAAACCTCCGATAACGTGTGTCCTCTGGGGGGACAGTGCTATAAAATGTTAGTAAATGAGCAATAAAGTTTTCAATGCAAATATGCAGTGCATGCAAGTGTGCTCATTTTTGTTATTTTGAATAAATGTTGCTTATTTATAATAATTTAGATTTTATTTGTTTTAGTTACTTAGGGCCAATTTTTCGATCAGGAGATATTTTATCTATCGAATAAGTGTTGAAAAATATATAGAATGCACTTATTTGGTAGATAAAAATTTCTCTATTGAAAATTCGGCCCTAATTGTGATTAATGACTAATTCAATACATATTAAACAAGCAACGAGTTGGCATACATAGTATGCCAACTCATTGCTTACCGATTGCCGACCGTACACTTTTTGTCTGTTGCGTGTACTTTCCACCCAGATCTGATAGTGAGGAATACGCTTCTTTTTTTCATTTCTTGGAGGACTATGGTGCACTTCGTCAGAAGAGCATTATAATCTTTGGGGACTTTAACTTGTTTTCCGCTCCATGTATTGAGAATGAAATCGTTCACTTTGAAGAGCTTCTAAAATTGAAGCAAATTAATTCTATTATTAATTGCCAGTCTAGAATGCTCGATTTGATCTATACCAACATACATAATTTAACAGCCACATCCAGATGCACAGAGCCTCTGGTTCCAGAGGATGCCTACCACCCAGCAGTCACGTTTGAATGCACATATGACTCGTGTAGGGGGCACCGGTACGACCTACCTCGTGCACGGACTCACCCGTCGTGGAACTTCAAGAAAGGCAACTTTGTCCAGTTTTATGACAACTTGGGCACTGTTGACTGGTCACCTCTCCAAACAATTACCAACGTGAACTTGGCTCTCGAATACTTCTACGGACATTTATATAACATACTCGATGGGTCTTTCCCTAGACGTCTGAATACTCCTTTCAGCCATGTATATCCTGCATGGTTTTTTCACGAGATCATCTCAACTTTGAAACTAAAATCTAAATATCACGTCCTTCGGAAGATTGACGGTGATATCGGCCACTACCGCGAATTCTCACGGCTGCGCACGCTGTCTAAACAGTGCATTAGGGAAGCGCATAATCTGTATCTAGCGGGGGTTGAACGCGATCTGACTGTGAATCCCAGGGTGTTTTGGAAGTATGTACGCAATAATCGACGTGAGTTTACTACTCCAATCACTATGAATGACGAGGGTGGCTTATTGAGTGGTCATCAGGCCATCGCCGATGGCTTCGCTCGCTTCTTTGGTTCTGTGTATGCTTCAACTCCGCCATTACTTAACCCTAACGCTCTCCTTTCTGATCACAGTACTTTGCATAATGCTCTCACATTACGTGGGGTGACCGCTGCGGAGGTGAATCATGCTATCTCGCAACTTCCTCCAAAGTTGGCTGTCGGCCCTGACGGGGTACCGGCAGTCATTCTTAAGGGCTGTTCGGAACTTCTGTTAATACCTTTGACATTGATTTTTAATATCTCGGGTTAAATGTGTATCTCGGGTTCTGTTTTCCCTGTTGAATGGACAAAGACTAGAATTAAACCAGTCCATAATAAGTAAAGTAAAGACTAGAATTAAACCAGTAAATAATAAGGGTCGCTCGCAGAAATAAGCAACTATCGTCCAATTGCCATTTTATCTTCACCAGCCAAACTTTTTGAGTCTATTATTCATAAACAACTCAATCTCAAAGTTAACTCAAAGCTGGTTGATGAGCAGCATGGCTCCCGAAAGGGACGTTCAACGGTTACTAACCTTCTTGTCTATAGTAATTACATAAGTAATTCTTTGGATAATGGAACCCAAGTCGATGCCGTTTACACCGACTTCTCGAAAGCCTTCGATAGCGTTGATCACAATCTACTTCTCTAAAAGCTATCAGGTATTGGGGCAACCCCATAACTGGTTGAGTTTTTCGCTTCGTATCTTCGCGGTCGTAGACAATATGTTGAGTATGAAGGATGCGAATCGAGCATCTTCCCAGCCTGTTCAGGTGTCCCACAGGGGTCTAACCTGGGACCAATGCTCTTTAACATTTTCATTAATGACATTATTGATGAAATTGATAGGGTATCCTGTCTTTTATTTACTGATGATCTAAAATTGTTTACCCGCATTAAATCCTCTGCAGATTGTGAATCCCTCCAAAACGGTCTAAATTCAATTCTTCATTGGGCCACATCAAATAAGTTAAAATTAAATTTCTCAAAATGTGTTTCAATATCTT